>JACYFF010031956.1:100072913-100093433 GCA_017589665.1 Selenicereus undatus | reverse complement strand
CTGAAATCTTTATTTAAGAATTCGATTGTGAATATGTCATATGTATATTTGTATTTTGTTCATCGAAATGCGAAATAATAATAATGATAGTAATCTTTATAATAATGAAAATCAAATACCTTTTGTTGTTTGTTGATAATAATAATTGTAAATCTCTGCTCTTAATTTTCTGGGTTGGTACTCCTGATTTGTGTTTGCTTATCCCTACCCTTGTTATACTTAAAATTATGCTTGAAGTCATTTCAACCTTTCACTTATATGGTATCTTTATCAAATTGTGCTTCATATTGTGCCTGAAATCTTTATTTAAGAATTCGATTGTGAATATGCTTAAAATCATACTTCCTCAATATTTAATAAAAATGCTTGTATACTGTGGGGGCTCTCTAAACAGTTTGCATTAATAAGACTAATGGGAATAACATTGGTACTACCATCGACCTTACTTTGGAGTAGTTTCTGTACATACTTTTTGGTTAATATTTAATTATTGAAGTGTCATTAAAGCTGAAGGTCATTAAATGATGTAATCTACAAGACAAAAATACCATTACAATACATTACAATACACTGTAGTTAACCTAACGAATCTTCCAAGTAAAATTATGTACATAAGGTAAGATAATGTTGCCACCATTTGTGGTCAATAGTAGCCTGAGACTGCTATGCTCTTCAAATTGAAAATGAATTAATAGCGTTTAATGGTAATGTGTTGGTGATATTATCTCATATACAAAAAGTCCATAACCATGGTTGTATCATGTGTAAAAATGTTAATATTTATATTTGTATTTTGTTCAAAGAAATGGGAAATAATAATAATAATAATAAAAATAGTAATCTCTATGATAATGAAAATCAAATACCTTTTGTTGCTTCTTGATAATACCAAACGTAAATCTTTAATAAATAACATTTAGAAATATCTGTGCCACTATACTTCTTGCTTCATATATGATTTCAACCTTTACCTTATGTGGTATATGACTAATATGATATTCCATTAGGAGCAACTAAGTGTAAATAATTTTGTATTATTATTGTTAATTTTGTATTCCTTTTGTTTTATATATGACATTCATAAGCGCGCGCGTACACACACACACACACACACACACACATATATGGATGTATGTGCATGTGTTAGTAATATGTAATTTGTGATAGAGTGGCTCAATATATCTTGTTATGCATGATTCTGATTTGGTTATGGCCCTTATTTAAAGCTCCCATGTATGTGATATCTCTGTGACCAAGTGATGTAACCCGGTCGTCCACCACCTTCGCATATTCTCCTAGGAAATAAAACACCACAAAGCGGTGCCTCCCACGCAGCCAACGCCGTACTAAGGTGGATGCGCGTTGGTGCAAGCACATTCGTTGCCCTGGTGTTGTACTTTCTGAAATGGGTTGGGTTCGGAGGTTTGGGAGGATGAAGGAGGAAGAAGGCTGTGAGTAGGCTCTTTCGTCGGCGGCGCATGTTGAGCACGCGCCACCCATTTGTTGCGGATGTGATGGTAGAGAAATGTTTCCAACCCAACGTTTTAATATATGGAAATCTAGTGTTGGGTAGCCCTGATTTAAGGAATATATCTGTAGTCTATGAGGGATGTGAATGTATTATTGTGTATATAAAGATATGTATGTACACATACGTGTGTGTGTGTGTGTATACATACATACATATATATATATATATATATATATACATATACAGCGAGCATGTTCTGGTATACATCTCAAAACCCCATGTGAGATGTGGTCTGGTAAGCTTGCAGATTACTCAAATCTGAAAGTTTTTGGTTATCCTGTTTATTATCATATAAATGAGGGTAAATTGGAACCTCGAGTTAGGAAAGGAATATTTTTGGGCTACGGGGATGGAGTGAAAGGTTACAGAATCTGGTCTCTATCAGAAAATAGGGTTATTATTAGTAGAAATGTGGTATTTGATGAAAATTTAATGTTTAACCCTATTGTGAAGTCTGTTATTATGTCAGAAACTGGTAGTGTTGAGAAACAGGTGGAGCACCAAGTCACTCATGATGAGAGCTAACCACAACAGGAAAAAGCTCAACATTCTTGTACAGAAACCAAGCCTACACCTCTAGCTAATTAACATAGCTTAGCTCTTGGTCGCTCTCGGAGGGCTAATTTCGGGAAGCCCCCTACGAAGTACGGTTTCGAGGATATGGTGGCTTAGGCACTGCAGGTTGCTGAAGAGGTGGATCCTCATGATCCGTCCACCTATAAAGAAACAGTCACATGGTCCGAGTCTACCCAATGGATTGCATCAATGGGAGATGAGATGGAGTCAATTCAAAAGAATAAGACTTGGGAATTAGTGAAACGACCGTTGGACAGAAAAATCATCACTTGTAAATGGGTCTTTAAGAAGAAGGAAGGGATATCACCTACTGAGGGTATCAAATACAAAGCTCGAGTAGTTGCAAGAGGGTTCAGTCATGAGAAGGGAGTAGACTACACTGAGATCTTCTCACCAGTGGTCAGACATACTTCCATCAGAGTACTACTAGCAATGGTGGCATATCAGGATCTTGAGCTTGAGCAATTAGATGTGAAGATAACTTTCTT
The DNA here is from genome assembly GCA_017589665.1 of Selenicereus undatus. Taxonomy (NCBI): domain Eukaryota; kingdom Viridiplantae; phylum Streptophyta; class Magnoliopsida; order Caryophyllales; family Cactaceae; genus Selenicereus; species Selenicereus undatus. The sequence continues at coordinate 100,090,838 of JACYFF010031956.1, read as the reverse complement.
ACATGGAGAGCTGGAAGAAGACATATACATGGCTCAGCCATATGGTTTCCAAGTCCCTGGAGAAGAAGAATATGTCTGTCATCTGAAAAAGTCCTTGTATGGACTAAAGCAGTCACCTAGGCAGTGGTACAAGAGGTTTGACACCTACATGATACAGCTCGGGTATAACAGAAGTCCATATGACTGTTGTATATATCACAACAAGTCAACAAATGGTTCGTTTATCTATTTGGTGCTATATGTTGATGATATGCTGATAGCTGCAGAGCACAAGTCGGATGTTCAGAAGTTGAAAGGTCTCCTAAGTGTTGAGTTCGAGATGAAAGATCTAGGTCCAGCAAAGAAAATTTTGGGTATAGAGATCTATAGGGATAGAAGTTAGAAGAAGCTTTTCTTATCACAAAAAAGCTATATTCAGAAGATATTGTCAAGATTCGGCATGTCTACAGCAAAATCTATAGATACTCCAAGTGCTGCAAATGCCCACGTATCTGTTGCATTTGCTCCTAAAACTGCTGAAGAAAAGGAATACATGTCTCGAGTACCTTATGCCAGTGCAGTAGGGAGTTTGATGTATGCGATGGTCTGTACAAGACCTGACCTCACATATGCTGTTAGTGTTGTCAGTAGGTTCATGGGAGAATCTGGTAAGGAGCATTGGCAAGCTGTGAAGAGAATTTTTCGCTATCTAAGAGGTACGTCTGATGTTGGTCTCATCCATAGAGGTGATACCCAATGTTTGGTGACAGGTTATTCTGATTCTGATCATACTGGAGATGTGGACAGTAGGAGATCAATGACCGGTTATGTCTTCACTCTTGGAGGTTATGTTGTAAGCTGGAAGGCAACTTTGCAACCCACGGTTACTTTGTCTACTACGGAAGCAGAGTACATGGCACTGACAACAGCAGCCAAGGAGGAAATCTGGTTAAAAAGACTGGTAAGTGATTTTGGTCTATCCCATGCTCAGGCTACCATATACTGTGATAGCTTGAGTGCAATATGTTTATCCAAGGATCAGGTTCACCATGAGAGGACCAAACACATTGATGTTCGATATCATTTCCTGAGAAGTGAAAAGAGAATTCAAGTACAGAAAGTAGGTACTGCTGACAATCCTGCTGATACGTTCACTAAGCTAGTTCCACTTAGCAAGTTCCAACATTGTTTGGACTTGTTAAATGTTGGAAGTTGTTAATGTGTTTCTTGGAGAGCAAAAATCTGAGGTAGAAGAGATCTGGCACAGTTATGGTGCATCTGTTGTTGCTATGAAAGGATTCAAGTCAAGGTGGAGATTTGTTAGAATGCCTTGAATCTGTTTTCTGTAGCCCCCTTTGTAGACCTAACACGGTGGTCTTGCTGACCGGTCAGCGAATCGGGGTCCAAGGGCGACGCGCCCTGGTTTGGGGGTTCAAGGGCAACGCCTCTGAAATTGACGGCGTACGTGATGTATGGGCTAGGGTTAACCCTAAAACCTAAACCCTATATATGTAATGCGTATTTTCTATATTCCTTCATCATCAATAAAACTATTCTTCTCTTCTACTTGTGGACGTAGCTAACACATTTACTTTCTTGCATCCGTTATAACAATTAGGTATGGTCATAAAATTTATGTCTAAATTTAAAATTCAGACAATCGGTTATATATAAATTTAAATTTGGGTCGGATTCGAGTTTGGACATTCGAGCTCAGATTGACTATATCATTGAATCATTTCAGGTTCAGATAAGTTTGGATAATCGGATAACCGAGTTCAGATATCAGACAACTAGGTTTATGGGTAATTTTGGTCTAAATTCTCTAGAAAATTTTATAAAACCAATTTCGAATAATCTCGTTCGGACATTGAAAAGTCGAGTTCGGTCACAGAAATTTCAGTCAAAATATCCAAAACTCATATCACAATTTCTGATATTCAGACAACCAAGTTCAGGCATTAGACATTCTGGTCCGGGTCTAGTCAGAGTGTCCTATTTATAATCCGGATAAGGTCAAGTATCAAGTTTTGTCCAAATATCTAATTTGTCAAGAGCCAAATCAACCCAGACGCGAATTTTTTATCAGCCTTACTTCTACACTAAGTAGATTCGAAACATTAAGGTTTGTAGGTAGGCTGGTTACCTTAATTTTTGGACTCATAAATTGAACCATACGAAGAAATAACACGTAGTACTCCTTTTAGTAAGAGTTTGGGAAATGTTGGAGGTTTAAGTTCCACCATATGTAAAGTTTATCTTCTTTTATATGTAAGATTGACTCTCTTTTCTTTACTCTTCGTTACCATGAATTGCTTAATCTTCTAAGGTCAAGATTTAAAATGACCTGACCCTAATGTAGTATTTGGTTGAAAGAAATGTAATCACTACGTAATGAAATCAACTATGTAATGCAATTGTCAGTGTAATGGAATGGGATAATAATTACATTATAATGTTTGATTACAAAGTTTTTACAATTGTAATGGGATTGACTCATTTACAAATAATACTTAATTTTACACATGGTGTAAAGTACTTACAATTCAATTCATATTTTATTTTGCTCACTTTAATTATTTGTAGCTTGGTTGATAATTATCATCTAATATTTTATCATTATGATTATGATGTTTCACATGAAACTTCACTCTATTTCTTCTAAATTATAAATTTACAATAATGTAATATTGTTCAAATTTAGCAAGTAGAGAGAGAAGATAATGATGATGTGAGATAGAGGTTGGAGGGGGGGGAGATGATGCATAGAACATACAAAAATACAATTACAATAATATGATCACAGTTTGAGTTAAACTTTATCTAATATGAAGAGGAGAGAGAAGGGGGTAAGGGGGCTTCAAACATTTAAAAACATGGTGTTATAGTCTTAAGATATGAGACGTAGAGGAGAGATAATAGAGAGAAGATAGAGAAAGTCTCCAAATATAATAACTTATGGTTGGTTAGACTTTGATTCAAAAGTATGCAATCACAATAATTTAGAAAAAGTCAAGTAATTGTATTTGCATAGACTAAGGTAAAAGTGATTACAATGCAATCTTGATTGCATCCCCTTAATGGTAGCCAAACATAGAAATGGGATCATCATTACTATTTTGATTGCATTACTACTTTGATTACACAGAACCAAACGAGCCATAAGAATATTTGCTAATTTCACTGTTTCAGCGAAGAAATTCAATAAGTTAAGAATGAAACACAACTTTAAAAAGTTTGCCTAAATTAATACTTAGAAAATGTATGGTTTTTCTTCTTTCTTCTTTTTATTTAGAAGAATTGGTTAATCAATTATATGAGTTTGAAGACAGACAACTGTATATAAACTAATATTTATATAATATTTTCTTGCTTCTTAGTAGTGAAAAGTTTTTTTTAAGTTTCAGTATGCAAAAGAAATAATGATACTTGATGAGATGTTTTGAAGATTGTTTTCTGACTAGAGATTTATTTGATGCTACTAATCTCAAGTGAGATACAATTTTAATAAAATTAAAAAAAGGCAAATTTTCTAACCAACAAAGAAAGTAAGTCTAAAAGAAAGAAGCTAGATGAAATAGTGAAAGATAAAAAAAAAAAAAACCGATTTCAAAGGTGCTACATAATTTCTAAAAGATGACTAAAAAAAAAAGACAACTATTAAATTTTTGCTCAAAGAAATTTCAACAAAATTTCAATTGAATTATTAGAATCAAATGCATCCAAAGAGAGTATGGGTAGCAGTTGACCCATATCATATACCCAAGATACCCTTCCATCTTGAAAACAAAATGGACCATCTCAAATCTCTCTTCAGTATTCACTGATTGCAAACAATGAGCTGATAGATAAGATAGGGATGGCACTAAGACAAGACCATTCTTGTCATTTGCCACCCACCACTCACTCCACTAACCCATATGTCATATCTAGGAGTGGACACCGGACTGAACTGAGTCGGACTGGACCAATCCATTAACCAAACGGGTTGAGTTGGGTCCAGTATATTTGTTAATGGGCTGGGCTGAGCTGGGTTATGGGCCAAATAAACATGACCCGCCCATTACCAACCAATGAGTGTTTTTTGTTAGTTAATTTTTTCAACTAATATATTTGTAATTTTCCAACCAAATTAAACTAGTCTAAATTCAAAGTTAGAAAATACACAATCAAGTTAATAAACGGGTCGGGGTCAAGTCGGCCCATGGGCGGCCCGCTTTGGACCCGGTTAAAAATGGAACAAACTTGCGCAAAACAACAATGTATAATAATTATTGTTATGTGCAAAGTGTTGGCAATGAGGTTAACTAATTAGAACATGTAAACTAGTGTGACGATTAGGTTAAAAAAATAATGAGTCACTAAACGGGTCGTTAACGGGTCCGTAAACGGGTCGTTAACGGGTCCGTCCAGTCCGACCCGTTAATATGCCCTAAAGGCTGACCCATTAATGACCCAATTCATTATTGACTCGGCTCTTTATTAGCCCTATTTTAAACGGGCCAACCACTCAATCCAATAAATACCCGATCCGTTGCCGACTCCTAATCATATCCAAACTACAAATACAAATTGTGTTCATTCCAAAATTTTCTTATATTCCATAGAATGTCCTAAATTTTTGTTTAAAAGAGAGGCACCAACTTTTTTGCTTATTAAAAATTTCCCAAAAATTTCTACATTTTCACAAGCCTGGAGTATGTATTCAGTATTTGTGGTTGACATCATTCTAGTTGTCAATTCATCTAGTCTCTTCTTCCCTTTCCTTTTCTTGACCTAGGTGATCATTCTTTTCTGCTGTTAGTGAAGTCCCTTTGTTTTTCTATTTTGAGATGTTTTATGGATCATAAATTTGATAAAATGTAACACAATATTTTATTTGTAATAAATATGTGGCCTCAAGTTATCATTTATATTTTTTCGGAAGTGTGATATTTTTCGGCATATATACTACAACCAAGTCATTAAAATAATAAAATTACAGATTGAGATAAGAACATATTTTTGTGTTAACACATATTCAACCTGTTGAATATATTATGCACCCCAACAGACTTCAATTTGATTCTAAATATTCTCTAATATGTTCCAAACAACCCTTAAAGATCGCTCTAATTTGTTAACTGTTCTTCTAAAATGTTGAAAATGAACAAGCCCTTAGTAAATCTTAGCCTTCATATCTACTATAGTATGACTACTAGTGCAATCATTTTTAATTGTGTCATCGTTGTTGGCTTAGGGCATATTCTTTTTAACTATCATAAATAATTTATTATTGACTAGCATTGACTTATGCTAATAAATGCTAAATAATAAGAAACTATAACTTAAAAATGTGATTGAATGCTAATGAGTGCTAAAAGTTTATCACAAAACAGGCCCCAAATTATATAGTTGGTACTTGAATCTTATTATCCTATAAGACACATATACTGGTCTTTACACCTCTGTTCATGAAAATGTGCAAATAGATTTTTTAAATAAATATGATTTGAGTTAGGATTAACAGTTTATTGATACTGTTAACAATGTTGAAACAACTATTTTACAACAAGTATTGTTCTCTTAAACAAACATTTCCTTAAATTTTTCATTCAAAAGTAGCATCAAGTGTAGCCATGATATAGTCAGCTAAAATTAAAATCATGTAAAACACCAAATTTAACATGTTGATTATTTATTTAATCAACAATGCTAACTTATTAGTTACAACACTAGCTCAGAAAAAAAGTACAATAATTAATACACTAGAAAACTCGGGTGATATATGACTGGTTTACAAACACTTTCCCAAGTTGTCATAGTAAAATCCTAATTTTATTACACTAATCCGAAAGAGGAGTTGTATTAAGGGGGAGATTAGCACGTGTCAGGCGGATTAATCTAGAATTATTACACTAATCCTAATTTGATGGCAAGCAGGTGGTGGGTGGCCGCGTGTAGAGGGAAAAAAGGAGGGTTTAGAATTTTTACGGAAAGAATTTACTTAGAACTGGTCTTTACCTTTTCTTCTTTTTCCTTTTTTTTAATTCCTGTACGGGGAGTATCCGGTCTCCCTCTCTCCTATGACCGGCTACTCCCGGTTATGTGGCTGAGAGATTTGGTTGGGGTTTAAGCACGGTTTTTGGTTGGTTTTTAAATCCCCCCCACCCCTCGGAGGTTTAGCACTCCTGTCCCCACACCCCCCCCCTTCCATTCTCCAGAGAGAGAAAAACAAGAGAGAGAAAGAGAAAGAGAGAGAAAACAGAATTCCTGTTGCGTTCGTTAATTGAAATGATCATCATCATTGCATAGAGAGAGAAGAACACGCAACTTTAATTTGATGATAATTCAAGCGATTATGATTTCGATATCATCCTCATTTCTGTAAATACTTTGATTTGATTGATTTCTGTAGATACGATACACATCCGAGTTGAATTTGTTCAGCTCAAGATAGGTAGAAAGGAGTTTGATTGATCGAAGATCTTCAATTCTTCGTCGTCGTCTTCGAGGTGCGTTTTTTGTTTTGTTTTCTCCTGCCTTGAATTTCGATATTTCTCTTTTGTGCTTGATTTTTGTTGATTTTGAGACTTTCTTTGGTGAATGTGCTCAAGCGTGATCTCGAAGGTGTTAGCTTGTTTCAGAATTTTCACCGTCAAAGCGTTTCTGTTTTGAGGTTTGGTCGGGTTTTGATGATCCTCAGCTCAGGATTGGTTTTTATGTAAAATTGTTTGCAAATTAGAGCAAAAATGGCTTGATGCTGGAGGTTTTGGTGGAATTTTGATGATATTTGGCTCAAAATCGATTTTTTTGTTCTTTTGAATTGAAGGTCAACAGATCTTTGTTTTGAATTTTTTGTATCCGATTTGCTGCTCCTCAAAATTTTTATCATGATGATTTTCTTTGATCATTGAGCTGGTGAGATCCGGAGTTTGATGCTAAAATGCGCTTTTGCTTGTGTTGAAAGCAACGGGGAGCAAGAGCTTAGAATTCATGTCATGTGTGGAGGGATGGGGAAATGATTTTCGCATTTCGGTGTTTAATGATCACGTACACCTGTTGAATTGTGATGTTGATTGGTCTGATCCCAATTCTGGGCTCGTAAAGGTTGAGTTTTTTTTTTGTTTTTTTTTTGTTTTTTTAATACAGAACCGTCTGAAGCAAAATAGAAAGCACAAGTACAGAGTGATGATAACTGTGTTTTCTTTATGAGCTCAATGCACCTATGGAAACTTTCTGATTTCTAGTTGATATTTCTTTTGGACAAAACATGTTGTTGATACCGCTATGTCTGATAGATTTTCTTTCTTTCAAAAAGTGGGGGAATCAGAAGTAGAATAAAGGCTTCACAATATACTAGATATTATTTGTTGGCAAGGACCGCTGATTTGGAAATCAGGCCAATCATGATTTATGCATTTTCTGTGATTTATGCCAGTAATTTTTTTTTTTCAATCATGTTATAGATTTAAACTTGATAGATTCTGTTTGAGTGCATGATTCACGAACACATTTGCTTATCAAAGAATTTCCCTGTTGCAGGCGCTTGTACTAGTCGTGCATTTGCGTGGCATTTCCTTGGCATGTGTGCCTGAAACATGGTGTTAGTGAAGAGGACATTGGATAATGGCTTAAATGGCTACAACTCAGCTGCTATTCCCAGAGCTCCGAGATCCACAAGAGTAAGTTTGTTCAATCCTTCAATGCCAATTGACTTTGTTTCCATTCAAAGATATTAACAAATCTCATGGCATTGATTATAGAGGAGGGGATCACGTCGGAGGACACAAGATGGTGACCAAATATGTGCATTTGAGTTGCTGGCCACTGTGGCTGGAAAGTTGCTCGAAGAGAGTGAGTGCTCTTCCGCTTCAAGCAGCGCAGCTTTAGGATTCAACCTGCATGGTATCAGTGATTGTGCCATTAAGAAGGAGCTGCAGGACGTGGATAAATCACTGGGGCGAGAGCATGATGAGCAGGGTAGCTCTGAGGGAAGTGTCTCGTTCTCTGGCCGTCAGAAGGATATTTGTAAAAGGAAGCTTGAAACAGTGAGTGCAGCAATTGGAGAGCATGCTTCCCCCTTTTCAAGCTCTGTGTGGTCTGATAAAGCAGACTCCAATTCCAAGTTGGCGATCCAGGAAAGTGACGGTGAATTTGTAAAACCTGCTGATAAGATAGGAGGTTCCCCTATATGTGGGGATTCCGATGAAACTAACTTAGGAAAGGGTACCAATAGGCAGCTAAATGTTAATGAGGATACAACCAGATATTTTACCACTACCGAATCTCCTGCAACTATCAACTCTGAAGAAAAAGTCAAGTCACCCCTCTGCAGGGACTCTAATCCTAACGCTTCTTTTCTCAAGAACAAGAATGGTGTAAGAGTAGGATGTAAAGATGATGATGAAATTCTTTCTAATTACTCTCAGCCTAATAGCACAATGAAGGCATACAAGTCATCAGCCCATTTTGGGGACCAAAAGATAAAGCAGTTGCTGACATCCAAATGCTGGAAGACAGCTCCAAAACTGAAGGATTGTGAGCTTCCTGACAGGGGTGAGTTGCTGCTTTGCTACAGCTGTGTGGTCTTGATCTTTGTGTAAGTGAAGATTTTAATGAAGTGATTTTTTTGTCTTTCCCCTTTCATGCATCTCCAGGTAGTGCGGTAAAGCATGTGAATCACAGCAAAAGATCCCACTATGACCTAGACAGGTCTCAGCGTAATACTCCTTTCAAGAAGAGGAAGCTATTTGACCGAAGTTCTGTGGTGACATATGATGGAGGCGTAAGTTGTGAAAGTGTCTCTAACTCACCTGAGAAGAGTACAGAGGATGAGAAGAACACCACAGGTGGGAAGCTTAATCAAGGTTTTTTCCGCAGCTTTTCTTGATATCAGTTTATGTTTCTGATGTTAGTACCAATCGAAATTTGACCGTATGAATCAAATTCTTTTGTACAGAGAACGGAATGTCCTCTTCAGAATTTGCACGCCAAAAATCTTGTAATTTGAGAAATTCTCATGGTACACTTTGGCTTTTCTCATATGTCAATCATAGTAACCGTTTTTGGGGGAGATAGTGTGCTGTATAGTGAGGTGTTCTTATATCGTATGTGCTTTTTATGTAGTGCGGCTTAGCATCAAGTCCTTTGAAGTCCCAGATCTTTTCATTGAGGTCCCAGAGAGTACAACTGTTGGTTCACTGAAGGTATGCAACTATTTCCATTTGTCTTCTGCGTCATTGTCAAAAACTTTCATAGTTTGCCATTATTATTGTTGCTTTTTGCAGAAGTGAGAGCAATCTCGCATGTAGTTTACCATGAGTTTATTCCAGTTTGTTTCTCGATTTGCTAGCTTAACTCTGTTCATGTAATGCTTTTCCATAATTTTTACTTGTTATGTTTACTTTCTTGGCTTCTTTTTTATTACCGTCACCAATTAGTAATACTTACTAGCTAGGATCTGATTGTTTATTGTGAATTATGAATCTTGCTACAGAGAACTGTTCTAGAAACAGTGACAACCATATTAGGTGGCGGATTGCGTGTTGGGGTACTACTTCACGGGAAGAAGATTCAAGATGACAGCATAACTTTACTTCAAACTGGCATATCCCAAAATGACGATATGGATACAATTGGATTTATGTTAGAGCCAGATAGTCCTACTCAACCTTCTCACCTATTATACTGTGAAGATCAGCCTGTTCCACTTTCATGTGGCTCGCCCAAATTTGTAAATAGGTATTGGCTGTTTCAAGTCATTCTGATTCTTTTTGTTTGTTCATTTCGTCGTTGACCATATTAATAATAATCAACTTGCGGTTTTGCTAGGTCTCAACTTAATGTAAATGAGGAAATGTATCTCCTTGACACACTGGATAAACCATCCGTGACTGACTCAAACAGCCCTGCTGGAAGCGGTGGGGACCTGGTTCCATCTCTTACAACTGAACTCTCAGACAAAAATATCTCCAATTCTAAGGCTTTGATACCTGTTCCAGAAGCAAGTGCTGAAGCTCTAGCTGTTGTGCCTGTGCACCAGAGAACTAAGCGCTCTGAGATTGGACAACGCCGTACTAGGAGACCTTTCTCTGTTTCAGAGGTAGAGGCACTTGTTCAAGCGGTGGAGAAACTTGGGACTGGAAGGTACACAACTGTTATGCCCTCTCTGTCCCTCCAAAAATGGAGGGAACGAGCCTTTATGGCCTCTCATCCATCAGTTTCTAATGATTGATTAAGTTGTTAGGATTATATCCTAATCCAATTTTACCTTTCAGGTGGCGTGATGTTAAATTGTGTGCGTTCGAGAATGCAAAGCATCGGACTTATGTGGATTTGAAGGTAAGAATCTCTTCTCTATATATGAATGAACGTGCTACTTTTGTGATCTGATGTGCCTTATAGTTGGTAGTTTTGAAATTTCACTATCAAGTAATTCCTTCAAGCAATGGAATAGACAACTGTCACAACTACAAGTCCATCATTGTTACCATGTCCAACACAACCACCAAGTATAGATCACGCCAAAGGGTAATCAACCAATCTAGGGAGGTCTAGATAAAGGCGGTCTTTAGCTGTAAGAGACATGAATTTGAGCTTGACAGCTAGGAGTGGCCGCCTTTATTGCTCAACACCCAACGCATGTTATCCTGCATTTGTTTCACTGTTTTGATTCTCTATGGCTCCACATTTGAGGGAATCAACGCTCAAGCACCCTTTTAATGTCTCTTGCACATAGCTTTCTTGACAGTGATTGTCTAGCTCCTCACTGACAAGATAATTATACAAACATACAACTAATCATTAATATAATCAATTTTTTTTTTTCATGGTTGATAGGTTCTTATCTGTTAGTTGTCAATGAGACATGAATCTAAGCCTAGCTCTAAAGCCCTTGTGTGGACAAAGCCTGTGAACCACATGGTCCCGCGACCTGTTTACTTGTTGTTTAGCCAACCTGTTATTTCCTTTACTAATAGAATACTAACGTATGATTACTTTCTAATCAAAGGCTTATCTTTATGATGACATGATCTGAGCTGGAATTTTGTCCCTTTTTTTCCTTTTTCTTTTTCCAGGATAAGTGGAAAACACTAGTTCACACGGCAAGAATATCCCCACAACAAAGGAGAGGGGAGCCAGTGCCCCAGGAGCTTTTAGACAGGGTGTTGGCTGCCCAGGCTTACTGGTCTGAGCATCAAGCGAAGCAGCATACCAAGCAAACTATCATCCCTAAGCTCACCGATTCAGCCGCTGTGAAGGCTTGAGTTTTCATTTATTCTCATTCTTTATAGTTAATTTGTAGAGTCTAATTGTTGTGTAGAAAATTTGAAAAAAATAGAAAAAAGATTGAAATTTGACAAGTAACGAAAACCCGGGGAGGGGGGAATGGGGGGAAATTGTAGAAAATTTACAGGAAATTCATGTGGCGTTTTCATTTTTTTCAGAGTTTTTACTATGATTCATTGCCAAAAGTTCCCCATTAGGGGGAAGATCTTGGCTCTTTTGTAAATTGATTTGGATAGAATAAGAGAGGGGGTATGTCCAAATTGGAACCCATAATTGTTCTTTGATTTTTGTAATGGCTATATAGGGAATTTTTAATAAAGTTTGAGGATTCTGTACTTGCATTTTTATTTGATGTTGTGTGTGTTAATAATTGGTTGTTTTTGTAGTGTTGCTTGCATTAATATTGCCAGTGATCCCGTGGAGAAAGATAAGATGCTGATTCTGTGATTTATGTAAAAAGAATAGACGTGATCAACTTAAATTAATTTGGCTTGCAATTTAGACACGCGGTAGACACGCGAATTTTAAGGGTCAACTGCCACCAGCTAAATTATTCTACAAGTAAACCAACCGTGTAGTAATTACAAGGTATTCAACACTTGTAATGTAAATATATAGTTCAATATATATATTGATCTTTAGGCTCATAAAATATATTAGTGCAAGATTTGGAAAATTAGGTGGAATCCAAATAACTTATTACATAAGTAAAAATCAATTTCCAATCCAAATCAATCCCCTGACCCCCAACCCCCTCTCCCAAAATCATCTGATCAAATAATTTGACCATAGTTTTTGAAGTGTTTTTCATTGTTAATTAAAAACTTATTGCAATATAACAATATTCATGCATATAATTTATTCAAGGCTCGTAAAAGTTTGTTATGGGCTCATTGCACGTGAAAGTCCTTTTGATCGGTAATATTCTTGTACCCTTTTATATTATTTACATTATCCTACCGATGAAAAAAATGGCTTGTAAAAGAAAACCCGTGTCTAAATTGCAAAAAGTATTGTTCCCATAGTACTTTCAATTTGGTATGTAAAATTAAGGTTAGCTTCTCAAAAAAGTGCATAGATGAAGATGAATTTGCACTAGTTTACGTGTTGAAGATATCCACTTGAATATAATCTAACTGGAAAATGAAGGGTAGTCTCCCAAATGGACCAACGCAACATAATATTATAGTATTATAATAGTATAGATTAGAATATGCTTTACAGTGGCGTCTGACTGAAGGTCACCAACTTTTACCAGTGGGCAGCCCAAAAGAACAAACCAGGGGCTCCAAATTAAAACGAGTGAAATGAAAAGGAGCAGTTAAAAGAGGTGTGCAGTTGAGTTGGTCATCAATTTAGCCAAGATAGCTGTAGGCCTGTAGCTGGCCTGGTAAGCTAAGCATCTTCTTCTTTTCTTTTATTCATTTCACATTAGCTTATTTAAATGTAATTTGATATTGGCATAGGTTGGTTCAAATAGTTTGATACTTGTTTTTTTTAAGTGAGCTATCAAGTTCGAGTCCGTGAATGAAGAAAATTTATAATAGAAAAGCTTAACTCCTTAGTTTCGAAGGGTGTAAATAAGGTACGAATGCTAATATAGGCAAAATTCAAACCTAAATTTCTAGTAACAACTCTCAAAGACTTATCAATTGAACTAACTGACGTTCACAATTTTGATTCATTGTAAGGTAACAGTAATTCGAGTATTTGAATTGACTATGACAAAATAGATTTCAAAGACTAAACAAGTCTAATTTGGCACTCCTCCTACAAACCCCCAAAATTGCCAAATTGCCATGATGTTTCAAATGAGATCACCGCCAAGCTATCCATATGCATTCTTTGTCATAGCCATCACGTTACGCCATGTGATTCCCTTCATCTCTACTTTTAACAACCCCCCCCCCCCCCGCGCCACCTTTTGGTTTGGATTATGAGTAAGAAGAGCAATAATCAATACAATGTATTAGTTTACATACATGGGACCATGTTGAGGTTACTTGTGATTTTAGCCTTCTTCTAGGACTAGACTTCCTTTATGTATACTTCATCATTTTTTATTGTTATTTAGATATATATTAATGTATAAATTATAGCCAGAACACACAAGAAAATTATGTGTGTATCCACACTATGAAACAATCTACGTATACAACTTGCTATGACATCTATTCTACGTTCTCTCACTTGCATTTTATGAGATTATAATAGTATTGCCACTTATATAATTGCATATGATTTTTATTTAGATGACCTCATAAATTTAATTATTATAATTGATCATTCACTTCAATTTGATCATAAAAGATTATAAGTACAAGTTGGTTATACATAATTATATTTACAGCTCTACTCCCACTAAAAAAAAAAAGAAAAAAAAAACAACTCTAAGCTCCCATATCATGTTAGCTTTGTAGTATGTACAACTTGTTCACACAATTAAAATGAGGATACATGATTTATTGCACGAAAAGTTAGGAAGTGAACGTTGTGTTTGGTACTGAGAAATAAGATTTGTAAACGTAAACCAACCCAGATGGTTGCACATCACCACGTGCGAATTAATTGACATCACAATAATGTGATTTGCCGACCCACCCAACCAAAAAAAAAAAAAGAAAACAACGAGAGAAGAAAAGGAGAAAAAAGTTATTTACATTAAAGTTATATATATATATATATATATATATATATATATATATATATATTTATTTATTTATATTTATATATACACACACGTATGTGATTTAATTACCAGTCTGGCATTTCCGTTCCCTTCTTCATTTAATTTCCAAAACCCAGATAATTAAGTTGCCTGAGCTCCATCAAAAGCTAAATCTGGATCCATGCCACGTTAATATGTGCTTTCCTTGATTAAATGCTCTTGCAGTTCGCCAAATCCAAGCCTTTTGAATTATTGAATTATCTTCACGTTCCCTTTATGTTGAGTTTATTCATAATATAGTCTATATATATAAGAACAAGGTTATATTATGTAAGTACGTAATTGTCAGCTTATCTCAATTTTTATTCTAAATTTTACTAATGAGAAATAAACAAATCAGATTAATACACAAAAAAAATAAAATAAAATTTGAGACTATCTTCTGCATAAGTCTTTGCATATATTAATTTCCGTCATTATCTATTATATCCTAAGTAATTTTACACTTATAATATAAAGATAAGATTATATTGTAAATAATTTATCAGTATTAGAAAACCCATTAAATTTATGGAATCCTACGTAACTAAGGAGCTAACAATCATTTATTTATCTTATCTTGTGCTAATATTTTCGTGGGTTACACTCAATTATGAATCATCGACGGTGAAGTGAAGGAACTTCTAAGTCCACCGACAACCCACAAACCTCCAATCATCCGCCAAGAAAAAAAGAAAAGGAAAAAAAGAGTTGTGGAATCAATCTAACCCAATTTCATGTAGAAGCCCAAGCCCAAAACAAATTACTTCTCGGCCCAAAAAACGGACTTCGGCACAATGATTTGGGCTTGCTGGCAAACAAGAAATGACTTGCTGCTTGGCCATGTGATTGTCACGTCAAAGAAGATGGTTCGGGAATACAGGGAAGCACGTGTGAAGCTGGATACGGGGCAACCTAGCTTGGGTTCGGTATGGCAGACTCCATGCGCAGGATACCTGAAGGTGAATTTTGACGGCGCATTGATCGTGGAGGAGTGTCATGGCCCATGGGCTGGGAATGGTGGCGAGGGACAGTGGCGGTTGTGTTGTTATGGTAGGGGTCAGTCAGGGGCTTGGGTGTAATCCATCCAAGTATGTGGAGGCGATGGCGTGCAGATGGGCTACGCAACAAGCACTCGAACAGGGGCTGGAGGCAGTTATCATTGAAGGAGACTCATTGGGACTCATCTCAAAGCTGCAGAAGAAGGAGCGTCCAAATATAAGGCTTGGTCTTATTATTCATTATATCTTGATGCTTGTCAATCATTTTAGCTTCTATTCTTTTAGTCATGTTAAGAAAGCTGAAAACAGGGTGGTTGACACCCTTGCTCATCTTTAACCTTACGATTACTCGGATCGTGTTTGGTTGGATTAGAGCCCAGATTGCACCCTCAATCTGATCATGAATGATTTATGCAATGCTTTTGCAGATCAGTTGAATAAATTCCAGCTTTTACAAAAAAAAATATTACGCAGTATAGTAAAAAAATTAATAAATTCAGTACAATTTTACATGCTTTGTTTATAAGCATAACAATAGTGGAACAAAACAGTTTCAAATGTACAATATAGTAAACTTATTTGAATTATGATTGATAATGACTAGATTGATATTTTTTGGGGGTTGATATTTTTTGGGGTGTTCATGATTAACTTATTTAAATTATATATAATTTATAATGACTAACTTTTTTTAACAATCATAATCACTAGCTTAATATAATTGTTAAAAAAACTCTCAAAATCATAATATAAAAACCTCCCTAGCCCATGATTATGCTACTTTCTTTGTCCAGCGGTGAGCAGTGAGTTTGGGAATATGCTTATAATCTAAACACCAAAGGATCATTCTCATAAAGGTAGACTTAAATCAAAGTAAGGCATTCCCTGTTTTTTTTTTTTTGTGGTTTAATGAACTCAACTCACTCATTCTCACATCCACCCACTCCTTCCCCTTCCCACTCTTTCTCACACTTAAACAAAAATACCACTCATTCCTACTCTTACCCACTCCTTCCCCCCCTTTCCCACACTCCTTCATTCAACTCCTGTCCACTCTCACCCACTCCTCCCCCCTCCTTTCCCACGCTTAAAAAAAAAATACCACTCTTACCAACTCTCACTCACTTCTTCCCCCCTTTTTCCCACACTCACCCATCCCACACCCATCATTTCCCACTGAAAAGAACAGGGCCTAATCGAGGCACAATTGATAGTTAAGGAAACACCAAAAAAATATAGATGAATGTGTTCTAATATAGTTTGTGTTGGAGTATGAAAATGGATGTTATCACACATTGATAAAAATGAAAGAATATGAAAGTAGGTGTTGTCCACATTGATAAAATTAAAGGGTTTGAGCATGTATATAAGTTTATGAGTTACTCCATTCATGGAAATTTTTTTTGAGTTGGAATCTCATTTAAGCTTATATACATTACTCTTTATTTATAGCCCAATTAATATAAAAATTTAATAGTTTGGTCTATAGCTGGGCAAGATGATTAATTCCATTGAATTTACTTGGAAGTTTAGTGATTAACTTCCTAAGGTTAGGCCTCAATGTCTCCTAGAAATGTGATATGATTGACAATGACACAATGTTTGGTGTGGTACCATTGTGGTAGTGCGGTACTAATTTCTATCCACTTCCAAATTCCTAAAATCCTAACATGTGTAGTTACAGTATTTGATAATTTCTAAAATAACAGCTATATAAATGTTGCACATA
This sequence comes from Selenicereus undatus, assembly GCA_017589665.1. NCBI lineage: Eukaryota > Viridiplantae > Streptophyta > Magnoliopsida > Caryophyllales > Cactaceae > Selenicereus > Selenicereus undatus. Next base: position 100,074,151 of record JACYFF010031956.1, on the reverse strand, counting down.
AGAAAAAATATTTTTTATTGACAATAGAAACAAAGAAATTTATTTTGTATGTGGTTATAGTTTATGCATGAGTAGACTCTGTGTAATTTGAGTTAAATTTACCTATAATAAATAACTAAATTTAATTAGACTCTCAAGTTTATGCAGTGGTCCTTGTCGTATCCAATTCATCTCCTCACACCCTAAATATAAAACGAAAAATCAGAAAAGCACCATTTATTTTTTGATGAAAAAGGAAAATTCATTAATGAAAAGTCATACGATATCTACAACAATAGTTTTCTAACAAGAATAAATCTAAAATTTCATAATAGATCTCTATTTTAACAAAATTAATTGTAAATATACTTCCATCCGGCTTTATATTTGTACTATCATTCTAGCCACAAACCGCATTCTTCGACTTTAATTTGTCTTTCCTAAACGTCGACGAGCTATTATATAACTTCATAGAATAGGTGTCTATGTGATATAATAGATTTAACTTGAAAGAAATATAATCTTGACCGAACTATTTAAAATTTCATTGTTGAATTTTTCTTAGTCAAACCCAATGAAATGAGCTAATAAATCAGAAAAATACTATGTACCTGGCTTATCAACGCTGATAAAACTTGCACAGATAGGCAAGAGAAATAATCACACAAAAGAGAAGAGATAAAACCCTATAAAGGGAAATCGTAACTCTCACAAGAAGAAGAGAAACTCTAATTAATTCTCACAAGAATGAGAGAAATACTAACTCTTATAAGAAAAGAAAATTTATTAGACCAAATTAACGATACTACTAAAAATAAGAACAAACCGAATAAATGAAAGTAAATGGGGCTTACTGTCAGTTCTAATTTGGCCAGTAGTAGCCCTAATAAGCTAGACAATAGGAGAAGGAACAAGAGATACAAAATTAGGGGTTATAGAGAAGAGGGAGAGGAGGAGGAGGAGGAAAAGCATCATTTGTTGATAAGATTATGCTACCTTTTTTTTTTCAATAAGGGTATATTTTTATTTTTCCTTTCCTAATTAATAAAATAGTTTATCTATGTATGTTATTTTGATAGATATAAAGACATTTAAATCATGACATTCTCACAAGTCTATTGAATATTGTAATCTACGACAGCTTCTTAATTTCTTATTGAAAAAAAAAATCACTCTTTCAAAATGGTTCCGTTCAAACATATTATTGATTATGAGCCTATATATATTATATATATATATATATATATATATATATATAT
>JACYFF010031956.1:100043433-100066962 GCA_017589665.1 Selenicereus undatus | reverse complement strand
TATATATATATATATATATATATATATATATATATATATATATATAGTAATATTTATTTAACTTCACATATACATGAATATAAAAATATAAGAGGGAAAAAAGACGCTAGGTAGATGGACTACAAAAGCCATTCATGTATTGAGACGGCTCATAAAATCATACGGGGAAAGGAAAAAAAAAGATCTCTACATAATGTTCATAGATTTATAGAAAGCATATGATGGATTACCGCATAAGGTGTTATATATGGGAGTGTTTGTAGAAGAAAGATGTATATCCGAACTATCAAAGATACATATGAGGGAGTAAAAACAAGTGTAAGAACCTCAGGAGGAGACATAAAAGATTTTTCTATTGGCATTGGACACCGTCAAGTATCCGCTTTAAACCTGTTCTTTTTCACTATTATCATGGATGTATTCACAAAAGGAATTCAATACGAAGTACCATGATGTATGCTTTTTACTGATAGTATTGGTCTCATCGATGAGACTAAGGATGGTCTTAATAGCAAATTAGAGATTTCATTAGATAAAATCTACTGTACATGACAAAACAATGATATATAGCATCCTATTTAAAAAGCTACGTGTCAGTCATATATGAATTGCATCTAATTTTTAATAGATATATAATATGATATGATATAATAGGATATGATGTAGATTGAATTCAAACTCATAATTCATTAAGCATGGTGCAATGTTCATTTTCTTGATTTTAAACCGACTATTACTTCAACTGTATATAATTCGAATTGCTTTGGTATTTTAAAATTTAAACTAGTAATTACTGCCTCTATTACTGATGTTTATATTAAGTGGTGCTTAACTGCTTATTGATGAAACCATTTTTATTTTCGTGTAAAAGAGGGCATAATCCATCCTCGTGTATTGGCGGGGCTCGGCGCCCTATTCAGCTATTCTCTGTATGTCAAACAAAACCGCTTCTATTACCCATTGGTCTCTAAACACGCAGGGGTTTTAGCCCGGAGAGTTAATTCTTTATTGAGGTCCCCTGTTCTCCATTGCAGGATTTTTGCTCAGGTACTTCTCTGTTTCTTCTCTTTAATCTTCTGTATCTTTCTGCATCAAGTTTAATGCTTTCTGGGATTTTCAGCTACGATTTATGTGAAATTGTAAGATTTCTGAACTGGGCATTCAGGGCTTGGTTCATATGTATTCTTTTCTGCTTGAAATGTTTTAATTTCATAGTTCCAATGGGGTTATTCAAAGATAGAATTAAGCTATAATCACCGAGAAGACTTGCTGACCTTTGTTTCTTTTTTGTTTCTTTTTTTTTAATTAAATCTGGCTATTACTTGGCTATAGTTTTTGCTAATGGATCCACAAATAGACGAATTATATGGGCCTTTGCACCAAATGAAGTTCAATGATCAGAGGAGACCCATTTTATCAAATGAAAATTTTGTTAATGTGTTGAAACCGCCAAATTCCAATTGGAATTCACCTTTTGGGAACCCTACTGTGATTACCACAAACCCAAATTTTGATTTGGTTGTGCCATCACTAGGTCCCAATGTTGAGGGAGCTCTCCTTGAAGATTATGATTTTAGTGATGTTGTTCTTAAGTACATCAATCAAGTTCTTATGGACGAGGATGAGGGAGAGAAAATCCATTTGGGCCACGGGCCTCTGGCTCTTGAAGCGGCCGAGAAGTCGTTGTATGAGGTGCTTGGGCAGAGCCATTCTCCACAAAATCAATACTCTCCAGAGGACAAGCGTGATGACCTGAGCAAGAGTGGTGTTAGAAGCTGTGTCAGTTATAGCTGTGACGGTGCAAGTAGTGGCAGTGGCATCGTGGAGCAAAGTTGGTCGAGTTATCCTCCGGAGTACAATCCCATGCGGATGGCAGATTTTCCTGCCTTGCCCTCAAAACCCTTGTTGAGAACATCTTATAGCTTATCAAATAGCTTGACAGGTGAGGGTAATGGTTTGGTGGATAGACCGGCAGACTCACCTGTAAGCGCTCTTAGTGTGTCTGATATATTTAATGATAGTCAGTCAGTGATACAATTTCAGAAAGGGATGGAGGAAGCGAGCAAATTTCTTCCCAAGGCTTCTTTGTGTTTGGATTTGAACACTGGACCCTGCCTTCGGGAGTCGGTCAATAAGGCACGAGGTGGGCTGATTTTGGTGGAGACTAGCCATGAAAATGAGGTTGCAGTGCTAGCCAGTAGGGGAAAGAAGCATCGCCATCCTGAGGAATTACGTTCAGAAGTTGGGAGGGGCAGTAAGCAGCCAGTTGTTTTCCAGTTTTCAGACGAGGCAGTTGTGAGATCAGAAATGTTTGATAGGGTATTGCTGTGCAGTGGTGGCAAAAATGATGCTGACCTACGCCAAACTTTACAGAGTGAACTAAATAAAACTATGCAAAATGCTCAAATGAAAGATTCTAATGGTGGAAAAGGCCGTGGTAGGAAGCAAGTTGGCAGGAGGGATGTGGTGGATCTAAGATCTCTTTTACGCCTTTGTGCACAAGCAGTTGGATCCAATGACCAAAGAAGCGCAAATGACTTAATTAGGCAAATTAGGAAGCATTCTTCTCCAACCGGGGATGGGAATCAAAGAATGGCTCATTATTTTGCTGATGGTCTTGAGGCTCGGCTTGCTGGTGTTGGGACCCCAATATACAAGTCTCTCGTGACTGGCCCAGCTTCTGCTGTTGATATCTTGAGAGCTTACCATATGTTTCTTGCCACATGCCCATTCAAGAAAATAGGGAATTTCTTCTCTAATAGAACAATTATGGATGTAGCTCAGAAAGCAAATCGACTTCATATTATTGATCTTGGTATTGTCTATGGTTTCCAATGGCCTTGTCTAATTCAGCGCCTTTCATCTAGGCCTGGCGGGCCTCCCAAACTTCGGATTACAGGCGTTGATCTCCCCCAACCCGGTTTCCGACCAGCCAAAAGAGTCGAGGAGACTGGGCGACGCTTGAGGAACTATGCTGAGTCATTCAATGTGCCATTTGAGTTCAATGCCATAGCAAAGAGCTGGGAAACACTTACTGTTAAAGATCTCAAGATTGATCCCGATGAGGTGCTTGTTGTGAACTGTCTGTTCAGGTTTAAATACATTCCTGAGGAAACAGTAATTGCAGAATGCCCAAGAGATATTGTTCTTAATCTGATCAGACAGATAAAACCAGCTGTTTTCATACATGGTGTAGTCAATGGAGCCTTCAATTCTCCTTTTTTCATTATTCGGTTCCGTGAGGCTCTCTTCCACTTCTCCACTCTATTTGATGTGTTGGAGGCAAATCTTCCCCGGGACATCGAGGAGAGGATACTGATAGAGCGAGACATCTTTGGGCGACAGGCAATGAATGTGATCGCTTGTGAGGGTTTGGAGAGGATAGAAAGGCCAGAGAAATACAAACAGTGGCGGGTCCGAAATGAGAGGGCTGGGTTGAAGCAGCTGCCTTTGAATCAGGAGACTGTGGAAATGGCCAAAAAACGGGTGACAGCTGTCTATCACAAAGATTTCTCCATTGATGACGATGGGCACTGGTTGTTACAGGGATGGAAAGGGAGAATTGTCTATGCACTCACTACTTGGAAGCCTGCTGACTAAAAGTATTACCGTCCCCTAATCCTGGCCAGCTACTGTCAGCTCAGCTGATGAATGTCGAAGATCATGTTCTCACGATTAAGGCTAGGTAAACTCAGCCAAGCCTCCTATATACATCCAGTGAATTCGTGTTATTTGGCTCTACTGTCCTGTCTTTCGTTGTTACAATTGTGCTTGAAACGTTTTTCTGCTTCACAGCTTGCGTGAGTAAAGCTGTTCTACTTCCATGGCAGGTGTAGAACAGCAATAGAAGCCAGCCGTGCTACTGATTAACAGCGTGTGAAACTTTTGTAAGCAAGAAGAATAAACCCGCAGACTCTAGTCGTTAATCGAGATCTTTGCTAATTGACCTTTAGTGCCAAGGGAAGCTTTGAATGCGATGAAATTTGCCCCTTCAAGTGCAAAAAGGTCACAGGTTCGAACCCTGATGGGGTAGCTCAGCTGGTGAGGTATTGGGATTGCATCCCAGTGGTCACGAGTTCGACTCCCCATCAGGGCCACTGGAGGTTTTCCTGGTCGTTAACTTCAGGGCCCCCAGGGATTTAGTCGAGGTGCGCGTAAGCTGGTCCGGATACCCTGGGTCATCAAAAAAAAAAAAAAGGTCACAGGTTCGAGCCGTGGAATCAACCACTGACAAAGTCAGGTTAGGCTGCTTACAATCCACCCCTTGTGTTGCGGCCCTTTCCTGGACCCTGCATGAACGCGGGATGCTTGTGCACTGGACTGTCCTGCCCTTTAAGTGCAAGAAGGCCTACATCTCAAGCAAGCTGCATAACCACCACACTTGGTATCTTTAATTGGTTTATGTCTGTAAAATCTCGATTTTGGCTTATTTTGATGTTTCTGTAGGGAAAAAAAGCCCTTGAAGGGAATAGTGTAGTTCGTTACATACAAGTTGTATATTGTGATCAATGCATTGGATCTGTAACTGCGAGGCCCCGAAATCTGTTACATCTAGTTTATTCTTATGGTCGAGAGTTGAGACTATCTCTTAAGTGGGACTCGTGTGATCTATAGTGTCTACTCTTAGTTTCAAAATGTTATAGCATGGGTTGGGTGGTTGTGGGTAGGGATGGAAAATGGGCTGAATACTCATTGGGTTAAGTGGGTAGATTCGTTTAAAATAAAATCAATAAAGGGTCGAGTCAATAGTGGCCGATCCATTAAGGCGTATTAACTGAACTGGACAGGTCAGGTCAGTCCATTAACGGTCTGTTTAGTGATCCATTATCTTTTTAATGCTACTTGACGTACTAGTTTATATGTTCCAATTACTTAAGCTTATTATCAACACTTTATACATAACAATAATTATTATATTTTTTTGTGTGTGCAAATTTGTTCCATTTTAAAACGGGCAAAAAACGGATCGCCTATGGGCCAACCTGACTTGACCCATTTATTTGCACAAAAGATCTGATATGGCCTAAATGATTAACGGGCCGACTATGGCCTGCATCGGTCAACTTTATAAACAGGTCAGTCCTAATCCGACCCAACCCGATCGATTGCTAACCCCTAGTTGTGGGGATGTTTAACAGTAGAAAAGATGAGCTATGAACTATGTGCCTATGTTTATTGATGACAGAGGAATACAACTTTCTAAGCATTACAAGTGGTAATCATGAGATGCAATATGGTTTTATATGCCTGCTATTAGAGTCGCAATCTTTGAAAGATGAAAAGATTTTTGTTGCAGTCATCACATTTGCACTACCTGTACAAAAATTGGCCTTGTAGACTTCAATGCTTTTCTTCCTCTTTAGTTTTCATAATCTAATTCTTTTATTATTGGCTAAAATACCATTAGTAACCATTAGAAATTAGTTTGGTATGACCTAATTCACATGAATTTAAGGCAGAAAGCCAATGAAAAACCCTGACTCTACTTCTTTTGTCATAGTAGTAGTAATCAACTCTAGAGTACAGGATTGGAGACACGGCAGACCCTTCATTGAATGAAGAGGTAAGTTTGCATAGAACTAGCTCCACTACAATCCCTAAAATTAAAGACAGCCTCAGGATGTTGATTTGGTTTAGTTTTGACATGATTTTAAATTTTTAATGTATAGTACTTCTTTTCATTTTACTGTTATTGTCATAGCAGACTTCTGTAACTTTTAAAAGTAACTTTTAACCATTACTTGCTCACAAAGATCATAGCAGAAAAGAAAAAAAAGCGTTTAGAAAATTGGAACTAATAATTTTGCTCGCAAAAAGTCCGAATACAAAATTAATTATATATTTTTTTCAAATTTAAGGATAAAGTTTGCAAAATTTGACGTGAAAAAGCTCAACTTTTGCATTTTTCGTGGGACAAAAGCAACATTATTTAGGATCGGTTGGTTTCAATATTTGTCCAATTACAACTGCCTTTAAACTACTTCCAATCACACACTGCTAATTCCAATTGCTCCTAGCTGTGGTTAACAGCTTCAAACCGCTCTCAACTGCTTATATTATTTTACAAACGCTAATCATATGCCAACTGCTAACTATTCTCAACTACGCCAACTGCTATCTATTTGCCCAACCACTTGCAATTGTTCGCAACTGCTAACCGTTCCTTGCAACTGCTGAAATGAACAGATATCTAAGTCATATAAATAGACAGAATTTGCATCGATTTTGAGACGGAAGATCAAAGTTCGACTGGTAACAAAGTGGAATCAAAGAACCCGAAACAAGAAAACTGACCATAATCCCAAAATTGATCTGTCACTCATTTTCTATTTTTCTCTCACCCCAATATTCTCATCGGTGATGGTACGTATCTTGTTGCAAGACACTCTTAAATGTTTTGTCTTAACTGAAATTAATATGTTTTTTGGTTTAAATTCACCAAATTTTCAATAATTACAGCTTATTATGAGTTATAAAGCTTTAATATTCGTTGGTTACGCTAATAAATACTAAGTAACACCCTAACCATATCAACCCCATCCACAAAGGCATATCATATGTGTGATTTTGTAAATGTGAAAGATTATCTATAAAATGATGATTTTGCACAATTTATAAGTTTTGGCACATTATTCAATTATATTATTTTTTATTAATTTTATATGTAATAATACATATTTCATGTGAAAATAAAAAATTTAAAAAATATCTTTTAGCAAGACACTACCATTTTGCTATTCCATGCATGATGCATCAAACTCCGGGCGTCTATTTAGTATTTATTCAGCATGTATATGCTTTGAATTGCTGTGTTGTGCGTTCTGCTGTGGTTAAGACAGCGATGAGTAGAGCTGGAGTTCCGGACTTCTTCTACAGGGAGGCCCAACGCCTCGGCTATGTTGCTCGTTCTGCCTTCAAGGTCTCTCTCTCTCTCTCTCTCTCTCTCTCTCTGTGATAGTCCTAAAGTCCTAGAAATTGTCTAAATTTGTCTTCTTTTTCCCCCTTTTTTGGGTGTGAAATTCCCAGAGCAGCTTCTGCAGATGCAAGAGAAGTATAAGTTGATAAAGCCTGGATCTTCCGTGCTTGATCTCGGCTGCGCTCCTGGCGCTTGGCTTCAGGTTTTCTCTCTTCGTCTCTCTGCCCGATTTCTTTGAGGCATTTCGTCGAACATGTGGTTGACGCATGGACTTTGTGTGAACAGGTTGCTTGTAAGAGCTTGGGACCCCCTAGAAACGGTGGGGTTGTTGTGGGCATTGACTTAAAGGTAATCTTGTCTTCTGGGCAATTTCATTACATCTCAGTGATTGGTTTTTAAGCTGCTTTCTGTAGTAGGTAGGAATATGGAGTCCTATGAATGAAATCATGAATGCTGCCTTTTTATGTTTCCCATTTTAAATGTAAAACAATTCCTGTACTGTATTGTGCAGAGCAGAAGGTAAAGGTTCCTTCTACGCACTGTGATGCAAGAGTGCAAACCCTATGTGCTGATGTTATGAGCCTACCAATGGACCAACTCAGGTCACTGTCTCCTCAGGTATGTGGGGCTGTTCAAGCTTGTTGCAGATTAGTTGCCTATTTTCACAGGAGTTCATGAAACAAGTGTAAGCACTTTGACTTGAGACGAGTGTCATGTGTGGGGTGTGTGTGTGTGTGTGTGTGGAATGGATCCTGATGAACAGACCGCTCAGTTTTAGTGTTTCCTCTCTTTTGGTTAATTTCGGTATTTGTACCTTAGTCTTGGCTACTTTGGGTTTGAATGAAAGTTGAGAAACATACCGGGTAATCTATCTTTCTAGACCGGGATTTGTGTAACTTTCTAAGAGTTGGGCACCCATGTTACTGAGCTTGAGAACCAATGACTTTTATATCCATCTCTATAAGCGGGTAAGAGTCTTTAAAGGTCAACATATATTTTCATACTGCGACCTCAGTCTTTCCCTGTTTTCCCCTGCCCTTTGTACACTTAATATCACATAGCATAGATGATGTGGCTGACAGGGTTACTTGTTAGATACAGCAGTTTTAGGATCCTTGACACTCTGCATTGCCCCTGTCATCTGTAGTCAATTCTTTGGAGAAAGAATTGCTATCTGCAGTATAAGTGGGGAATAGTTCTGGGATGAAAAAAAAAAGTGGTTAAAGGGAGCTTTAATCTAATTTTATTGGGTTGAGCTCAAAGTATTGGGAAAGAAATGCAATGAATGTCAATTGCCATTTGCAAACCATAGGCCGCAGAATGTTGGACAATAAGAGAACCTGCGTTCTTACTCTCTTGGTGTTTATTTTCACTGCTAGTATGTTTCGATTTATTGAACATAATTTAGTCGTTTTTAGAATATCTTTCTAGTAGTAGACAATAGACCTTGGCTAGCCAAGGACTGGGTTGTATACATCTTGGTTTCCCTTGACCTCACCAGCACGATTTTAGTAGCAAGGTCTGTGTTGGAGATAATGAACCTTTGCTTGTCTGCTTAGAGTTGCTTAGATCTTGATCATCTCCAATTTGGACATGCACTGGGGTGGCATTGAGTTTACATCAAGACTTGGTGGTGTTACCATTCTGCCTGGATTCTGGGTTTCACCATGGGAGCCTGTGTTCAATTTTCGTGACTATAACATGAATACAGGCACTTGATATTTCATTTTAGGCTTATATGCAACATAATTCAAGTAACGTTGGGGTTGTAGACTTTCAGTCTTCTAGATTGTGGGATTTCAAGCCAAACTGCCTTATGTTCCTGTTAACAATTTAACAGGTGCTTACATTTGAATTACCGCTTCATTCTTTTTTCTTTCTTTTGATTTATCTGTCTCTACAGCCCCTCGATAATGGTAGTTTTTTGGAGTTCACAAGGTCCTGTTTTTTGATGTGTGGACAAAGCTCACGTGCGTGCTCTGATGTTTGAGTAACGGGGAAAATGATGCAAATTATGTAGAGATAGATAGATACTGGTAGTTACACGAGAATGTATCCGAGTTGCTTTCTGTAATAGACAACTGAAATGTACTTGCTTTGGATTTGCCTTGTGCAGAAGGGCTTTTCTGTGATTCTGTCAGATATGTGCCCCTTAGTATCGGGAATCAAAACGAAAGATGCAGCTCTATCAGCTGAATTAGGGATGCGAGCCCTTGATTTGGCTGTGGGCGGCACTTGTGTTCAACAAGATTCTGATGTGAGAGAGCCGGTGGATAATTCATCACAAACTGAAGACAACAAGGGCATATTGCTACCTGGAGGCAACCTTCTTATAAAACTCTTAGAAAGTGAAGACATGCAAGGTTTGCTGTTCACTCTATTCAACCTCATATACCTCTCTGATTGAGCTAGTTAATGTACTTATGTCTTACTCCACATTTTCGTGGACATGCAGAATTTAACCAAATTTGCAAGCCACTCTTCAGAAAGTTGTCATGGCTAAGGCCAAAGGCTACGAGATCGTCTTCAAGGGAAATATATTTGATTTGTCAAGGTTTGCGTGGATGAGCATAAGACAGAATAACATGGTCTTTTGGGTCTATTTTCGTATGCGAAAGAGTCTTATCTCAGGATGAAACAATTGAGAAGGCTTCTGGCCTTCGCTGTAAGAGCAACTACTGGTTTCTTTTTGCCCAGTCTATCTCGAGAGTCAAGTACCAAAGTGCATGTATGTATTTTTAGCATGCGAGGAAAGAGTAACTCATGTATTGGCAACAAAGGGAAAATATGTTTGGGAAAAAGGGCATATAAAGAATGATTTTCAATAGAAAGAACAAAGACCACTCAAATGTCGATGTGGTTAGTTGTATACTGAACTGAAAGATTGAACAGATTTTCAGGAAAATGTAGTGACATACTGACATTACTAATTGTCAATCAGCAGGGCAATTTGCAAGTAACACGAGTAATTAGATCCACACTCCATTATTTTGATAAAAACACCAATTCAGGCTACAGAACGTCTTCCTTAAAAGTACAAGGTCATCAAACATCGGTTCTTACAAAAAACTTTTAATAAACACAATAAATAAAAGAAGCTAAAACTGGAGCCTTAAGAAAAGGTGGAGGGATCAAATGTGGCTTTTCCTGAGATTCTAATTATGGCATATTTTTTCCCCATTAGTTGTAAGATAATAAATAAGATAAGTAATACATTCAAAAGTAGAATTTTAAGTACAAGTAACTGTAGTCACAAAATCTGATCAAAGATCCTCGCAATATCAACGTCATATCCAAGCTTGTCTTGCCAAAAATTCATCGAGAATCCAACTCAAAGCTTAATCTGCTAGGTCAAGTCTTCAATGTTAAGAGAAGCTTCTTCAAAAATCATCTCATTCCTCGCCTCCCAAAGAGATCAAGCCATTGAGAAGAATGTTGCAATCGAAATTTTCTTTTAGATCTTGGTCCTGCAATTGACATTCAACCATATTTCAAATAGGTGTTTCAAGCGACTGGGCATTACATTATTATGGCTTCACCCTTGAGAGCATCTGCACCAAATTTTCCAGGACATATTGCATGTTGCAAGAAAATGTTCACTGGTCTCAGATTCAAGATAGCAAAAGGTGCGAGTGTTTTGCTCCACTCAAAGAATGCCTTTCCTATGTAGCGCATCTTTGGTATTCAATTTGCCCGGCAAAGCAATCCAGACCATAATTTCAACCTTGGGTGGTGCTAGCTTTTGCCAAACCAAGCAGTTTATATTATCAACTGAATTGCCCTCATTAATTTGGGTCATGGCTGCCTTTGACCACAAGTGAACTGAGAAACCTTTGGTTCCTCCTGCTTCTAGTGTGGTGCATCATGCTTCTCTTCAATTGGCCACTTATGGATGAGGTCTAATGAGGAATTGATGAAGGCTTCGGAGCTCAAATTGTTGCTATTGATTAAGAGCTAATTCCCAACAAAATGCCCATCTCCATACTCCACCTTCAAACCATCCCATCTAGGCCATGAAGTGATGCTTTTGTAGGGAGATATCAAATAGATTTGGGAACAAATTCTTCAAGGTTGCATTCAGTGCCCAACAATCCCCCCATAAGAGGTATTTTGTCCATTCCCCATCTCAATTTCGGTCTGCCTCAAGAATAAATCTCGGAAATGCGGGTCTTCAACTACTGTTAGTGCTTGGCATGAAAAAGTTATGAGAATGCTAGTGCTTGGCATGATGCTCATGTGCTGCTTTTGATATGATTCTTCTCCAAAAAGTATTCCTTTCAGACATGAATCTCGACCACCATTTACATAGTAGGCTTGAATTCTGAATCTGTAAGTCTCCTACACCAAGACCGCCTTGTATTTTTGGCTTCCGAACTGTATTCCATTTTACCAAAGGACAATAAGGACCAGACATTTCACCTTTCCACAAGAATTTTTTTCTTAATTTGGGTGATACTCATTGCCACTTTCTTTGGCATTTTAAAAAGAGAGAGATAATATAGTGGTAGGCTGTTCAAGACTGACTTTATGAGGACAAGTCTTCCTACTCTTGATTAAGATTTGGCTTTCCAACTTGCAAGGTTCTGCTTCACATTGTCCATTATTGGCTTCCATAGTTGTTCTTTTCTCATACTACTTCCCCATGGCACACTTAGGTATTTTATAGGGGGAGACACTAAAGAACAACCTAATTTTTCAACCATTTGATGAGCCCAACATTCTTCTCTTCATATTACTACCAATGTTGACTTGTTATAGTTAACTGTTAGGCCTGACAGTTACCTCAAAGCACAACAGAACCCTCTTATTGTTCCAGATGCTCTCCTCATCTGTTAGACTGAAAACTAGAGTATCATCTGGAACTTGTAAGTGCATGAATAGTACCTTATCTCTTCCAACCTCAATTCCTTTTATCCACCCATTAGATGCTGTCGTCTGAAACATTTTATTTAAATCTTCAACAACCAAGACAAAGAGCAAGGGAGAAAACGGATCCCCTTGTATAAGACCCCTTTCCATATGGGATGGCTTAGCTGGTTTTTCATTAATGATAACTGAAATTGTTGCCTTTGTCATGTGTTCCTATATCCAACTCCTCCACCTTTCTCCAAACCCCAACATATGCATAACGTGATCAAGAAAACACCAATCAACTATGTCATAAGCTTTCTGAAAGTCAAGCTTAAGAAGTGCACCATCTTTTCTAGACTTCTTCAGCCAATCCACGACTTTGTTAGCCATCAATGCTCCATCCAATATTTGCCTACTGATGACAAATTTTGTTTGCTTTGATATTCGGTGGAGCTGTAATGCCATAACATCAAGTTGTACCACTTGTTACCTGCAGTACAATGTTCTGAAATGGCGAATTCTATCGAACTCAATTTCCTTCGGGTTTGTAATGATTGAGCCATTGACTTGTACTTGTTGTATGTGCCTCATCCTTCTTCTAACCATTGCTAAGGTGTGAAAATGTCTGGTATTCCTATCTCCTTCTTTTAGAAGTTCACACTTGGATAATATCTTTCCAGTCTTCCCATCCAATGTCCTTTTTGTCCATCATATGCATTGTGTTAAGTTTTAAGGCACACAAGGACACAAGGGGGGGGGGGGGGCATTGTGTCTTTTAATTTTTTTCGTTTTGTTTCAGAACACTCGTTAGACCTATTGGAAGAGGCGTTTACAGTAAGACAGAAACAAAACTTTGAATGCGGAAATAAAGGAGACACAAAATTTTACGTGAAAAATCACCTCTGGCCCAATAGAGGTGTAAAAACCACGACCTACCGCAGTAGGATTTCAACAAATACTTTTACTAACACGAGCCAAGTTCGTTACACTATGTAACACACGTAACAACGTCACACACGTAACTTAGTCTCCCCCGAGACTCTAGTTACACACACTTATCTCTTCTCCACTTGAGAATGAGTCACACAACACGTCCAAAGTCTCCCAAAACTTGGACACACTCTAGACTTAACTGATGACAGAAAAGAATAGAACACCTTACTTTTATGCTTCTAACCAAGCTGAATTTAAGGTACACTTACAAACCCTATTATGCCAAAAAGAATGACTCAATTTAGCACACTCCTTAAAGGTTTTTCACTCAGAGAATAAGCTTACGAAAAACTCGATGTTTGCCTTGAAAAACCCGTTTTGTAGAGATGAGAAGCGAGTGCTTATATATCCACAAAACTCAAGGATTTGATTTTCATAATAACTCCGAAAATACTTAGCAGATAATAGGATTTAAATTTCTCAACAATATCTTTTTAGGAAATCATATCTTAAAAGATAAGATAAAATCTTTTGAAAAATCTTTTTAGGAGACCAATATTATTTAGGAAATTATTCTTTCTAAAACACAATATTATTAGAAAATCGATCCTAAATATATTAGGAATTTTGGCAGTAGGAAAACTCTTGAAAATTTTTGAAAGCCGATTTTTGCACTCGCTGCCCTCAGAGCACTGCAAACCTGTTTGCTCAATTGTTATGAGCAGTGTTCTGAGTCAGCTTAAATAATTCTTTCAATGTGAGTGTTAAGTCAAGTTCTTCTTTGGCATATTAACAAGAATCTATAACCAGTACTTAGCCCTACAACTCTAAAGACTCTTGTATTCTGCTGATGATGTGCACATATATCCACTTTGATGATTTTAGCTTATTCGACCTGTTCTTTAGGGTGTTTGCAACTTCTGTCGCTTTCAACATACAATTTTATCACATAACTTCAAGCATGATATTTCGAACTGATCTCCAGGATGTTTGCAATTTGTCTTATCACATGATTCTAGCACTCAACTCAAGACAAGCATAGTTAGCACATTTGGGTTGTCATCATCAAAACCTTATATAAGATTGATTCAACAAATTCCCCCTTTTTGATGATGACAAACCAAATGACCATCAAAGGTGAGACATAGCAAAGGGCAAAAACATTAGTTCCAAACTTAGTTTAAAGTATCTAGATCACACAAGAGAGATACATCAGAATAGGAGGTCAACTTAAACAGGCTGATTTAATTGGAACATGGTCATACTGTCTTACCCTTTTGACATCATCGAAAGAGGTCTAGGAGGCCACATGCATAAATTCAGTGGAGATGCACTCACCACCACCGATAATAAGGGAAAATAATCCACGATACAGTAAAGTATATGGTGAATAATGGTATTGGCCATCCCAGTTACGCTTAAATACACAACATCAAAGGCAAACAATGTCATGGCATAGCCAAACCAAACTAAAAACATATATAACCACTGTCAATCACATGCAGAATCAAGATTAGCCCAACAGAAAAGTGAACAATGTTGATGGAAATAGGGCAAAGAAAAACATAGATGAATCAGGGAGAAGAGGAGGATGGAACAAGTTTAGCCGTGAGGGCATGAAGAATATCCTCATGGCGTTGCGCATTTAAAGCCTTTTCTTCAGTCAGTGCTTGCTTCACTTCAGCAATTTCCTCCTTCAGATGGAGCTGATCCTGGACGAAAGTCTCAACCGTGGTAGTGCTGGATGATGTTGTCGTACTAGAACCAGGATAGGGACCAGGGCCAAAGGGTGTTTTGGGTCCTTGTTCTAACATGATTCCATCACTCTTCTTAATCTGGAACCTACACCCAAGTAAAGTATTGCTCCCTATTTCATCGGTTACTTGAAAGCCCATTCTCTTTTGCAAAGGGATCCCCAAAGCCTCAAACACCAAAGTCAAAGAAAACCATAGCCCAGATCATGGCTTTTGGAAGTGTTGGCAATTCGTCCAATGTGACTAATCATGATAGCAGGCAAATTAATGGGTTCTCCCCGATCAAGGAGGTCAGTAAGGTACATGTCCATAGAGTCCGCAAGATTGCGTCCCTGCCCCCGAGGTATCACATTCTTAATAACAAACTAGAATAACAACCGATAAAAAGGCTGCATTTTCCCATTTCTTACAGACCGGGGTGCACTTAGGTCAGGTTGTTAAGCTAGTTTTATGGTGAGATCCAACAATTGGTCATTGCTTAGCACAGTTTTATCCTCCCTGACATACACATCAAACCCTTTAGAGGGTACCCCAAGCCAATCCCCCAGATTATCAGCATCAAAACAAATTTCCCCACCATGAATAGAACTAGTCACTATCCCATTAGTGACCTCACAATTGGCATAAAATTATGCTGATTCAGGTACTGAGCAACCCCTTTTAGTATTGGTAAATGTATTTAGCCAACCTTGTGCTCGCAATTTGTCCAAGAACACCTCTAAGCCCTGTTCTTGGAAGTATAGAACTTTCACTATCTTTCCTCGCACCACGACTTTTTGTAGGAAATTTCTATACCTTTCCCCCTAGGTCATTGACTTTCTTGATTTCTTTATCGAGGGTTCCTTACTTCTCTCACCCAGGTCAAACCCCTGTTCTGGAAAACCCCGTTTCGAGGCACGTTTTTTCGAAGGCACAGATAGGGTAGGCGTTTGCAAGGGTGTTTGCACAGTTGATTTGGACAGAGTTTTGGAAGTGGACTTAGGCTTCTTTGAAGGTCGAGCAACTTTGTCCTCAGGTAGGTCCAATGGGGTGGCAGGACGCACACTCTGAGTACAAGGCCGACGTAGGGTAAGGGTGAGAGGCACATTGGGTTTGGTGGTGGTTTTGACTCGGCGAGTGGGTGGTTTGGGCGCTATTTGACGAGTTGTTTTTGGGGTTGGTTTCACTTTGTGTTTGAACCGAATAAGAGGCTCATCATCTTCAAGATCACACATACGATCATTATTCAAGTTTGGCTCTTCAACCCAATCTTCCACACTCACAAATTCTCCACTGCTTTCATAAAATTTCGACTCAGTCATATGTGGTTCATACAACACCAAATCCCATCCCAAAACCGACTTAACAGGGGGTATGGCCTCAAGTTCAATTCCTACGAGTCTCAAATCAACACTTTTCAAAAATTAAAAGACAAAGGGAGAAATACCATAAGTGGGCACCGAGGTATCCGCCGCAAGTGATGGTGGTGGCGCCTTAAGTATGTCGAGTAATTGTCCTTCCCTTTTTCTTAATTTCTTGGCTTGAAGTGAGCATGGGTGACGCGCCTTGCGACCGGAGGATGTGCCGCTGCCATGGGTGCGCGCCATTTGGAGAGTTAGTGGAGGAGGAAGTTTATGGTTTAGTGAGTTGTAGGACAAAGAGGAAGGTCGGGGTTCTTAAGGGAAGGAGGGAAGATGGTTGGGGAAATGGGAAGTGATATGAAAAGAGTTGACCAAAAAAAAAAACTCCCCCTTTTTCGACTGTCGGTTTTAGAGAGAGAGAAGAAATTTGCGTGCCAAGTAATCATTACAACTTGGGAAGAGTTGCAGCTTTTAGAGGAGGTGTAATTAAAGAATAATCCAATTCCCTCACACGTAAGAATATGGTATCTTGATAACATATGATATAACCAGTGGTCCGACCTGTTCTTAGCGCCTATTCTTAACTGTTATATACTCGATAGCAAAGGACAGTAAGGGCAGCATCATTAGACCTGAACGACTGTCAGCCATATCAGATTCCACACATATGCAATTAACTGCACAACAAGTTGAATGCATCCATTGAATTAATTTATTTGACCTAAGACCTTACTAGTCAATCATTGGGGGTTGATGAAGTTCGTTCAAGTTCTTTTAATCAAACCCAATTCAAGCCTATTCCTTTCAAGTTGATCTCTACTTAGTACCTTGGTAAAAATATCAGCAATTTGTTTATTAGTGACACAAAAATTCATTAAAATCAAACCCATTTCTACATTGTCTCTTAAGAAGTGATGACGAATATCAATATGCTTAGTCCTTTTATCTTGACATGGATTTTTGATAATGTTAATTGCACTTGTATTATCACAAAATACCGGAATGCATCCCGTGTCAACACCAAAATCCTTGAGTTGTTGCCGTATCCACAACAATTGAGCACAATAAGAAGCAGCCGCTACACACTTTGCTTCTACTGTGGACATGACAACTGAGTGCTGATAAAGAAACCAAACAGGCCCGCCATACCTGAGGTGATTTTTCTGTCAACTAGAAATCCAGTATAGTCAGCATCAGCATACCCAATGAGGTCAAAGTTGCATCCATGTGGATACCATAGTACCAGATCAGAGGTGTTTTTCAAATATCTAATTTTTTTTTTACAGCTTTCAAGTGTGTTTCTTTTGGATTTGATTGAAAAAGGACACATAGACTAACACTGAAAACAAGGTCAGGTCTACTAGCGGTTAGGTATAGGAGTGACCCTATCATGCCCCTATATGATTTTTCATTAACAGAAGGACTTCCATAATCCATCACCAATCTGGTGGAAGGAGAGATAGGAGTGTCCATGGGCTTAGCCGATTCCATCCCAAACCACTTAAGTAGTTCCTTGACATATTTTATTTGATGGATCATAGTTCCGTTTGAGGTTTGTTTAATTTGCAAGCCTAGAAAAAATTAAGCTCGCCCATCATGCTTATCTCAAACTCACTCCTCATCAATTTTGAAAATTCATCACATAAATCATTGTTGGTTGCACCAAATATAGTGTCATCGACACATACTTAGACAATTAACAAATGTTCCCCCTTAGACTTGAGAAACAAGGTATTATCTATCTCGCCTCTTTGAAAATCATTCTCAATTAAGAAACTTGACAATCATCATACCAAGCTCTAAGAACATATTTTAAACCATAAAGTGCTTTGTCAAGTTTGAAAACATGGTTAGGAAAATCAGGACTTTCAAAACCAGGGGGTTGTTTTACATATACCTCTTCTTTAAGATATCCATTGAGAAAGACACTCTTGACATCCATTTGGTACAACTTGATCTCCATGTGGGCTGCAAGTGTTACCAGGATTTGAATAGCCTCAAACCTTACTACAGGTGCAAACGTTTCTTCATAGTCAATCCCTTCTTCTTGATTGTAACCTTGGACCACCAGCCTAGCCTTGTTCCTAGTGATTGTTCTCAACTCATCTAACTTGTTTTTGAACACCCACTTAGTTCCAATGATTATTCTGTCCTCAGGCTGTGGTTCAAGATGTCAGACCTTATTCCTTTCAAACTAATGAAGCTCTTCTTACATGGCTATAACCCAATCAAAATCTGCAAGAACTTCATGAACATTCTTAGGCTCGATGTGAGATAAAAAGGCATAGAAGGCATAAAAATTTCTGAGCTTAGATCTGGTCTGCACCCCTGTATTAATATCAGAAATAATTTGGTCAAAGGGGTGTGAGCTTTGGTGTTTCCAGGGTCGTGAAGTGAAAGGATCCATAGATCCGTTTTTCACTTTCTCCTGGCTGTTTGTAGGAACAACAGGTGTGGGATCAAGTCAGAAGCATGTTCCAAGATCAGTCAGAGAAGTCTGGGTTTGAGTGGGCTGGTTTCGGTCCATATCAGGGTCAGCCAGGCTTCCCCCTGATTGGTCTACTTCCTGCCCACTTTTCTTACCATTAACTTCAGTGAGTGGTTCATTTTCAAGCATCTTATCATTGTCTTTTCTTGCTAGTCCAAGATCAAAATCTCCGTCATGTACATCATTCTCAATCAAGGAGTTAGTTTCATCAAATAATACATGCACACTCTCCTCAACACATATAGTGCTTTTGTTGAATACTGTGTAAGCTTTACTATATGAAGAGTATCCTAAGAAAATTGCCTCATCACTCCTAGGGTCAAACTTTCCCAAGGGCACTTTCCCATTATTGTGCACATAATATTTGCAACCAAAGACTCTTAGGTACATAATATTAGGTTTTTGCCCCTTGAAAAGTTCATAAGGAGTCTTATTGTGAATGAGTTTGATCATGCATCTATTAATAATGTAACAAGTCATGTTCAATGCTTCTGCCAAAAAATTTCTAGGAAGACCACTAGCAACTAGCATGGTTCTAGTTATGTCTTCTAGAGATCGATTTTTCCGCTCTACCACCCCGTTCTATTACAGTGTTCTTGGGGCTGAAAAATTATGATCAATTCCATGTTCATTACAATAATCAATAAAGCTTCAATTTTCAAATTCCTTTCCATGATCAGATCTAAGACTTATCAATGAGTGTCCTATTCTCTTTTCAATTTTCTTAAGAAATATAATGAATGCTTCAAAGATTCATCTTTAGATGCTAGGAATAAAGTCCAAGTGAAACGAGAGTAATCATCTACTATAACAACACACATACCTCTTGTCGCCCCTATTTGTGATCCTCATGGGACCACACAAATCAACATGTAATAGCTCAAGGGGTCGAGAAGTACTTACATACTTCTTTGACTTAAATGCAATTCTAGTTTGCTTTCCTTTAGCACAAGCATCGCATACCTTGTCATCATTGTATTTGATGGAAGGTAAGCCAACAACTAGACCTTTAGACACAAGTTTGTTTAACAAGGAAAGACTAGCATAATATCATCATCAAGACCAAAGCATAATATCATCATCAAGAACACTCAAGTAAGTCAAATGATTTTAGGGAAGTTCAAGAACACATGTTTTATAAACATTGTTGTGTCGCTTCCCCCTCAGCACAACCTGTCCAGATTTGATATTGGTAATCAAACATTGATTTGTAGTAAACCCAAAATGATTACTTTATCACACAATTGGGACACACTTAGCAAATTATGTTGTAACCCATCAACTAAGTACACATTATCAATTGAGTGAGATAGTGATTTACCTATCTTACCTACACCAACAATTGCCACAAATTTGTCGTTTCCAAATGTCACTCTCCCCCCATCAAAGGCTGTAAGTGAGAGGAAACTTGATTTATCTCCAGTCATATGCCTGGAGCAACCACTATTTAAATACCACAATTGGTTGCCTCCTCTCACTTTAACCTGCAAAACAGGAATTGTTAGTCTTGGGAACCCAGATCCACTTGGGTTCAATTCTTTTCTTTGTCATGGAATTTAACTAATATTTTCTAATCCATATTTTTTTAAAATACAATGAGTTTCTTTCCATGACCCTTTTTCTCAAGGAACAAGCATATCGATAATGACCAGTTTTTCTACAATGATATCAAATTATATTTTCTGGCAAACCAACATACTTCTTGTCTACTGGCTTAGTAACACGTCTATTCACAAAACCTAAACCTTTTCTGTTTTGGTTATGATGAGTATTAAGCCAGTTTAGAGCTTCTGATGAACTGTTCCAGCGCTTGTTTTCAGTGAAGTCAGTTTCAGCTCTCTGGACCTGTTCTCGAAGCTGTTTGTTGTCATTATCTGGGATTCTAGATTATACCTTAGCTTTGAAGACTCACTTTCCAGCTCTCTGATTTTAGTGTTGAGTTCTTCCTCTCTCTTGTCACTCAGGTCCTTAAGGATGTCTAATTCTTTACTTAAAGCAAGAGCCTTTTCATTAATTTCAAGCTTCTCATACATGAGAGCCTCATTCATATGTTCAAGTTCTTGCCTTTTTCTTTCTAGTCTCTTAACATCCTTTTCTAAATCTGAGTCAGTACTTTTAAGCATGTAATTTTTAGAAGTTAGAGCTTTACATTGTTCCATCAATGAAAAAAATTAATTTTTCAAGTTTTTTCTTGTTAAGATTACATACCTCCTTTTTGAGACTTTCACCGTCAGAGTCTGAGTCAGATCCACTTCGAGCCATGAGAGCCACTGCTTCTTCTTCATCTTGAGATTCTTCTTCTTCTTCTTATGTGTCTCCCCAAGCTGCCATCATTGCTTTGGTGAACCGTTTTTCAGCACTAGTCAACTGAGTTTTTCTGCCTCTAGTTCAGACCTATTCTGACCCCTGTTCTTCCTTCAACAAAGGGCAATACTTCACTACATGATCTTCCCTTCTGCACTTGAAACATCCTGAGAACTGATCTCGGTCACTGTTTTTAGCTTTGCTGGTTTTTCCCTTTTTGTATAAGCTTTCGGTCTTCTTGAAAAATTTCTTGAATTTTCGTGCATCATAGCCATTCCTTCTTCATCAAAATCTGAGCTATCACTTTCCCTTGCCTTTAGTGCAAGCCCATGATCTTTCTTCACTTCCCCTTCATCTGAGAGTTTCTCCTTAGTTCATATGTTTGTAAGTTCCCAATAAGCTCATCCAAGGAAATCTCATTCATCTTTTTTGCTTCTTGGATTACAGTGACCTTTGATTCCCATGAATGGGGTAAAATTCGTAGGATCTTCCTAACCAACTCTTCAGTGGTAAAGGATTTTCCCGACAATTTTAACTCATTAGTAATATGGGTGAATCGAGTATACATGTCCATGATTGTTTCTTTATCATTCGTCTCGAATAGCTCATATTTCTTTACTAGCAGCTCGATCTTGGATTGCTTGACTTGATTGGTTCCTTTGTGAGCTATTTGAAGGACATTCCATATCTCTTTTGCGGATTCACACTCTAAGATGCGAGTGTATTCGTCAAGTTCGAGTCCAAAATATAGCAGCTTCTTGGCTTTGGTGTTTTTCTCCATCTTTCTAAAATCATCTGAGTCAAATTCCTTCAGCTCCTTAGGAGCAATCTTCCCATCAGTTGTGACTTTCACTGGAATGTAAGGACCATTCATAATGAACATCCACAACTCATAATCCTTAGTTTGGATGTAGTTCTCCATTCGATTTTTCTACCAACTGTAGTATAGTCCATTGAAGTATGGAGGTCTGGTCACATATTGACCTTCCAAGATTCCTTGTGGTGCACTCATTTTTACAGGATCTCTCTAGGTGTTAGCCTAATTTATGAGAACCTGCTTTAATACCAATTCTTAAGTTTTAAGGCACACAAGGACACAAGAGGAGGGTGAATTGTGACACAATATTATCAGAAAATCGATCCTAAATATATTAGGAATTTTGGCAGTAGGAAAACTCTTGAAAATCTTTGAAAGTCGATTTTTGCACTCACTGCCCTCAGAGCACTACAGACCTGTTTGCTCAATTGTTCTGAGCAGTGTTCTGAGTCAGCTTAAATAATTCCTTCAATGTGAGTGTTAAGTCAAGTTCTTCTTCGACATATTAACAAGCATCTATAACCAGTACTTAGCCTTAAGACTCTAAAGACTCTTGTACTCCGCTGATGATGTGCACATATATTTACTTTGATGATTTCAGCTTCTTCGACCTGTTCTTCAGGGTGTTTGCAACCTCTGTCATTTTCAACATACAATTTTATCACATAGCTTCAAGCATGATATTTCGAACTGATCTCTGGGATGTTTGCAATCTGTCTTATCTCATGGTTCTAGCACTCAACTCAAGCTAAGCATAATTAGCATATTTGGGTTGTCATCATCAAAACCTTATATAAGATTGATTCAACACATTGCTTTTTCCACCTCTTTCTTACTCCCATATCTGATGAAGCCAAACTTTTTGCTTCTGCTTCTAGTATACTTGTTTGGTATGTATGCATCGACTACTGTCCTGAAAGATTCAAAGTCCCCTGTCTCGATCGATTCCGTTGGGTAACTTTGTTGCTTTCTGCTTCTGTTCTTCTACTTCTGACATTTCCTATGCTCTATGCACCCATTACTTAATCATATTCAAGGAACTAGCCAGTGGCAAAAATCATAGTGAAGTCTAGGCTTTAAGTAGATGACCAAAAGCCCTAGACTTAGCGTGGCCATTTATACATGTATAAATGAAACAGTCTTGCATAATGTCTAAGTGAACTATTATAAGATACTTGTGGATCGATAATATTATCAATTTTAATTCTAAAATCTTGAATTAATGTTTAGTTAGTTTAATATAAACACGCCATATGAACAAATTTTTTGTCTAACAATGTGTCACTAATTACTTAACTATACATGAATTGAGGTTCTTCATGATCAGTAACAGATACATAAGTTTTATTTTATCAGTCGCACGGGTATTAAATTACTTAGCTAGTATTGATTGACACACACATAAATATATACCAACATACGTAGCTAAAGAGGAATTGTTGTATACATCAATGTATCATGATGCAAAAGGTAGCTTTAATAGCATTATCACTTCAATTTTGAATTGGGAAAAAAACTACATAAATTTCAATGTGTTGGGGGAAAAAAAACTACGTGAATTTCAAAAATTAAATGATTTATCGAATAGAATATTTATGTGAATCATTACTATGAACTACTACAAAATATTAAATTAGTTTTAAATATCTCATATTTTATCACAGATTATAAGTGTTATAGGCCAATTTACCAACAAAAAATTATATGAATCACTATCATATATACAGTTTTTTGATAAAAGAAATAATTGTTATATACTATTAAATGTTCAACTAATTTCATGCATTTTAAAAAAAATTATTATCTCTTAACTAAATTACTGTAGCTCTGTTCAAAGCCAATCAAACATTCTTTGTTGCCTTGTTTAGGGCAAACAGCAAGGCAAATACTGAGATTGAGTTGGTCAATCCTCAAGCTACTGATAAGGGTGTGTCAAGTAGTAGAACCGACGCAATGCTTGTGCAACCATCATGCAGGTTGGAAGAGGGAGAAGTCAATAAGCCTAGAAAAAGCGGCAGGTTGAGAAATAGCTCCCCCCCCCCCCCCCAAAAAAAAGGTCCGTGATGAGACTAATAATAAGTTAGTTAGAAGCTAGCTAGAAGTTCGTTATGAGGCCACCGGGAATC
>JACYFF010031956.1:99992999-100023433 GCA_017589665.1 Selenicereus undatus | reverse complement strand
AACTTAAAAAGAGAAGGCAAGCATGAAGAGTTAGTTTTGAGCGCGGAAGTGGCGTATTTTGAAGATTGACATTGCATTCCTGCATACGGTCATCGATACTCTTGCAATGCATTTGTTTGTTTAAAGTGGCCGGGTTTTGAGAGTCCTTCTATTGCTTGTCCAATGGAAGTTTGCATACTTTTGTGAATTTCTAATTTGGAGTAGTTGTGTAGTCAACGTTTTGATTTTTAAAAAAATATGATATACTTGCCTTTGACATCTCTATTTTCTCAAGTTTGACCCACATAATGATAAAAAAATCAACTGCTATTAAACTAAGAACAAAATTCATTGTGTGCAGTTGTGCATGCATATTATTTTGCTTAAATTAATGTACTTTATAGATAGACTAATCAAGGATTCAACTGCGGTTTTAGTCACGATTTCAACTTCGGTCGCAATATGGAAAAATCATTATAATACATTAATTACGTTTCATATCGTGGCAGGCAAACGCAGTTCGCCCAACTCCAAAACCTTTCCAATGCGGTCATTTCGCCGCAGTTCGGCTATATTTTGAATCCATGATACCAATAAATAACAGCAAGACTCATAAAAAGTATCACTGAACCAAAAACATACTACGTTATGTTTATTGAAAGATCATACCAAAGTTTATAAATATAATTTTTAAACTGAAAATTAATGATACTTAACACAAGTAACAATATCAATTATGAGGTGATGAAGACTGGGAGAGGTGGAGCACGTCAGCTCTTTGGCACAGTCCTCCAGAGTGTTGAGTGGGGCACGCCATCTTGGCGTACAACACAAATTCTGCATGCTTTCACTTCATTGTTCGTGTCAGATCACCAGCTACAGCATCGTTTCAATTTTAGATGACCTAGAGTTTGGCTTTGTACTAAGAAGTAGCTTAATGGCATTATCATTACTGCCTCTGACATTGGAATCTGGAAAACTCTTAATGATAAGCCAAATTCAGCCATGAGATTTGCCCGAAAACTTTCAGCAAGATGAGATGAACATCCCCGATGCATTTCAACACCGTAAACTCATGCCTGGCTAATCTGATCTTACAGATGGTTTAAATAGTTGACATAAAAGAACCAGAAACTTGAATGATACAACTAATCAACCAGGCACTCTCTCTTAGAACCCCCTCGAATCTAGGCCATAGGCGATCACAGTGTGTATCTAAACTTGTACCCTCGCAGCCAGTCTTCGCCCTTCTCGTAATAATCCATTTTGCTGAAAGTCTGCTCTGGAAACTGCAAAGAAGCCGCATATGATGAAGCTCCTCTCCAGGCATCAAGAATTGGATCCTTTGCCTTAATGATCCTTATAGGCGTACCACAAGGTTGAATCATGCGAACTCCGGCTTCCAAGCGCTTGCTCATTCCAGGGAATAGACAACTTCCACCAGTCAAGAGTATGCAGTTGGTCAGTTTCTCCTCCAGTCCTTGGCCCTTGGGTGAAAACCTTCTCAAGGAGACCCCAACCATCTCATCTAATCCTGCTTGGTCAATACCAATTATGTTAGGGTTGAACAAAATTTCTGGGCATCTGAATCTTTCCACCCCTAGTTTAATTTGGAAATCCTCCTTGGTGAGAGGGCGTGCACGAGGAACATCTGATGATTGACATGCTCCAGATTCCAATTTTGGAGTGAAAGTTGGGTCAATTTCCTGCCATGAGATTAGCAGGGAAAAAAAATGATTACAGCTGGCAACAGAATCCACAGCATTTGGTTTCTTTTGTTCCTCTCCGGAGAGTTCTTTAAGATGTTAACATTAGACATGATGATTGACTTGCCTGAAGTCTGCAAGAAACCCGGGCAATCTCTGTCTCATCTTCATCAGGTCCCTCATCCTCATCATCGTTATCTCTGCTCATGAGTTTGTAGAGTTGCCAATCTTCATCTCTAGCACCAAAAGTATCCTCACCTTTCCCTCGATCAAAGGCAGCTGTTGTTAAAAGGCGCATCCTTTCTTTCTGGGCTGCATTCAATCTCTCACCACGGCCAACACCACCAGACATATGATTCCCATTGGTGTTGTTTCCATTTGTCTTAAGCCGTTTCTTCTGGTTGATTTTCTCAGAGAGCTCTTCATATTTTGCTCGCAACTGCTCTAGATAAAGCTCTGGATTTTCTCTGAATCAAAGATGGCAGATAGTAGCAAACAATATCAATATTCCAATACATAATAGCAGTGAAAATAATATCACTCAATATAAACCTGAAGCAAAACCTCCTGTTTTACTAAATAACAAAAAGACAGCACATCAAGAAGCAGTTCCATGACAGAAGAGAGATGAAGATGATCAGAAGCCACTCAAACCATTATCGCTGAAATTTGATATGCATGTACAAAGAGAAGGCAAAAGCTAAAATTATAATCACAACTCACGGCTATTTTTTTAAATTCACTCACTAAAAGCAAGCTCTTCTTTGAAAGTTCCGATTTGAGGTCTAAAGAAATGAGGATGTTTAGCATTTTGTTCAGCCCCACAGCCAATGGAACACCTTTCCTCAGCACAACCCACGAGAACAGTAAGCATTGTAACTTGTAAGAAACTAAGAATAATTGTAGAATCCAAAGAACACAGGGTGGCAACATACAGCCGCTTTTCTTCCTCCAGTTGGTTTTGCTTCCCCCTTTGTAACTCTTCTTCCATGCGTTTTTGTCTGGCTCGCTGACGGCCCTCAGTAGTAGCCTTGAGAAAGACCTGCTTCTTTTTCTCCTTCAACTAGAAACAAACAGGCAGTAAGCATAAGCCATGGACCAATGCTATTTGAAATAACAATTTATTTTTTTTTAAGAAAAAGAACACTACACAGATTATCCAGCAATCCTGCCAGTAACATCCTAACTACAGCAATGGCTCCTGGATTCATCCAGCTTGGATTCCAAGATCCACCGCGTTATCTTGAAACTCAACCAGCAAATAAAAAATTAAGCCAAAAGGCAAATAAGATCACATAAGTTTTTATTGGCAGATAATGTCACACAAATTACAAGCAGAAACATTAATATACACCTGTTCTGGGGTCAGCATGTTGTCTGGGATGTCAACTAGTGGAAAATTTTCAGCTTTTGTAGCGTCTTCCTTCTCCTCCATTTCAACTTGTTCACGTTTAGCTTTTCGCAAAGATTGTGCCACTTTTGCAAGAGCGGCTTCTATTTCCTGCTTAGAAACATAACCAGTATCTGAGAGGAAAGCTGGGATGTCATTTTCATCTACTTTTTCCAGTTGCCGCAAAAGAAACTCCAAACCACGCTGCTCATTTTCTAATTCATTTATTCGCGATGCCCTCTTTGCTTCAGCCATTTCTCGCAGTCGTTGACCTTGTCTCTCCTTGATAGCAGCCTTCCTTGCAACCTCCTCTTCAGAAGGCTGCTCTTCAACTGGTGATGGAGTAAATGGAAGCTGCCAATACCTGGTCTTCTCTTCAGCTTCCTTGGCTCCATTCTGCTCCAATTACTACAATAAATCAATCTGCAGATACTGAGAACTCAATGAGTGAGAGCAAAGCTCACTACCTTAAACAGATTAATTTCAGCAGCATAATCCTCAGCAATATAACAATGCTCCATCTTGAGGTCTTCAACTTTCTCCCATGTAAGCCAAGACCTATCAAAATCACAAAATGACAAAGGAACACAAGAAGGAATTAACCAGAAATGTACATCTAGTTAAACACAAGTCAAACTAAGATTTGATCATGCTTACATGTGCTGAGGATATTTAAGTGAAAGAAGTTGCTTCAAGTAATCAGTCACGTGGTATCCACCAACATTAGTTCTGCAGCACGCTTCAAAAACAGGCTCTCCTTCAACAAACTAGAGCACATGACAGGCAGCATTCTTAGATTCAACATACTTGAGTGCATTATTGGATTCAAAAACTATTTCTACTTCAGCAAACTAGGGCATAATAACCAGAGAACTTATTTCCCATGTCCAAAGTGGTAATTGTTCAGTGTGACTCACATGTTGTCCAGAGGATGTTCAATAATCAAAGCAGGAACTCCATTGATAGGCCTAAAGCTAGAATTTTTAGAGATATTCCATCTTAATTTTCTGATAGCTGCAGGGGTAGAGTTGGCAGAGAATTGTGGCAATCTTGGAATGAGATGCAATCTTCAGGAAATAATTGCATGAACTTAATCCAATGATGATTGTCAAATGAATTACAAGCCTTAATATCCATGCCAAAGATTCAACTGCCACCAGAGAAGGTAAATCCGTCAAACATGACTATATAGTGAAATCATATGCCCAGCACATTCAAAAACGACATTTTCCATCTATTTCTCTCATCATACCCCCCAACCCCCTTCCCTTCCCCCGGCACCAAGATCCTTAACACATCAGGAGTTACACCCCAAATGCACATAATTCACTGTTCGCGTTCTCTTCATTAGTTTCACCAATTAGAATTAATAATCCAAATGATCGGGGCATTACCGCCGTTCAAAAACGACAAGGCTTCGCTTGTAAACAATAAATATAGCAACGCTAAACAACATTTACCATCACCAGGCATTCACAAAATCACAACCCATCAAAACTACATATGAACAATTCTAACATCAAAACCATTCAACTATGCCAAGGTTTATACCAAAATATAGTAACTCTAGTAGAGTATAAAGTCCTAACATCAAAATATTTAACAATATATTGCTAAGAGCATCTCAACACTAATACACCACCGTTCCATTCAGACTTTTTTGCTCACTTATCACCTTCAGTCGGCCTGAGGCAATTCATTGAATATTTGCCTAAAACAAAACTTGAAAACGTTTTGAACTATGAGCCGAAACTTAGTACATGCATTCCTATATTGTTAACATTCATAGAAGAACTGGTTGAGCCCTATTGCAATTCATTTTAATTTAAAACAGGTATAGAGATAAATATAAAACTGCATTGTCAATTATTATCTGATAGTGAATCCCTAGAAATTGGTACGATCTGAAGATAGGTGTACATCTACCAAGCCGATCGGAGGACCTGATCTGAAGCCGCGCGGGTAACTGAAGGGCAATGCCCTGTAACTGATAACTAATGGGGTCACTAATTATGTAACAAATCAGTGATTAAACTGATTCATTGATATACTTGACAAAACATTACAATTTTGATAAATACGTACTGATTTCAAAGATACAGACAATAAACGTACCTGGTGCTTTTAATAAAATGTCACTGAGTATAATTATGCACAAAAGGGGAGAAAATAATACATTAGGCCCTTATTCTGTCCAAAAATATCATTATAGGAACATATAGCTAGCAAATGTATTTATCTTCATAGTTGATAGTTTTAGTAAAAAAAAAGTAAAGGCGTAACAGGGGCTAGAATAAATGACTCGCAACTTAATCTTTCGACCTCAGCTTTAGACCTAATTCCCCGGGATAGAGAGCTCAAAAAGTCTCGCAAAACTTTCATTTACAAAGCAAAACATAATTCCCGCAATAGGATTCCCAAAATGGGGCTAGAACACAAGCGTGTCAGTTTTGGTCTAACCTGGGCAGTTCTAGCAAAACAGCCATAACTTTTTCCAAATAACTTGGATTAAGGGAATTCAAAGGGCATTTGAAAGCTAACTCACTTATTTATCTACCCAACAAAAAATCCCATATTTTAGCTACTGATCATTACGAGCTTAATGGCAAAGGTCCCCTGTTTTCTGGCAATTCACAACTACACTGTCATTGCTTGCTCCTTTCTTTTTACTTAAATCCACATCTAAAATCATTCCTTAAAGTCATGTAACAAAGTGTCCGCCCTTCCCATTACCACACAAAGCCATAATACTCAATTTCACTCCACAATCATCTACATCAAATTTCCAATTCTTCCCTTTTTCAAACCCACTCAAAATACATCCATGATCTTATTTATTTGCATAAGTGAGCAAAATGATCCTTTACAATCAATTGGAGAATTTTCATAATCCACCCTTTTTCAGGAATCACACATCATTTTTTTTCAAATTAGACACCTCAAAGATTCATTTCTCAATCAAATACACACAAATAATATGCTTGATATTAAACAAAAGTTAAACCTTACATAATCATTAAAACCCTAACTTTTTGCCAAATTAGATTCACCTTTAACTCATTCAAAATCTCACCAACATCACCATAATCATTTATGACGCTAAAGATTGCCAAAACAAATACAAAACCATCCATAAACATCACTTAAGGCTAAGCTTGCATAATCATGAACAATCTCAACTCCTACTTACTATCAAGCTTCTCCAACAATTTAAACACTAAAATAACTCTTAGTTTTTATCAAAACCACATGATCAATAATCAAAAATAACAAAACAAGAATCAAAACTAAGATTCAATCAAAAGCAATAAGAATAAGATTAGAGTTTACTTACTTTGCTTGAAGAAAAGGGAATATATGTGAGGTTTGATGCTTGTGGGGAAGTAGGTTGTGGCTAGAGGGGACTGCTTCAGTGGTGGTTTGGTGGCCAAAACAGCAGCAGCTTGCAAAGAGGGGAGGGGGTCGTGGGTATGAGAAAGAGAAAGGAGGAAGAGAGATGTGTGTGTATGTGTGTTAGTTGCTTGGCTAGAAATGAGTCAAAAAAATTGACTTCGCTAAATTTATCCCCCCCCCCCCACCAAAATAGCTCCTACTAACCATAGTTAAGCTTAAATCATGGGTAATTCGCTATATTAATAATGCAAGCTTGTTGGGCTTCAATTTGGGCCAAAATAAGTTCGGTTCGGTAATAAAACACTCCGTAAAGATAATGTTTTTCCACAGCTCAAAATTAAATTTTTGAGATGTTACATAAAAACAAATTAAATAACTTAGATTATAATTATTAGGGCCTACTATCAATTCTCCCAAAATTTTCATTAACAAATAAATAAATAGATCCCGAATTGCCAAGTGATAGCCCAAATGAAATTATTATTATTATTTATTTCCATCGAGATGATTAAATGCGATAAATAAACATGAGAAAATTATTAACATGAAGTAATTAAATAAATAAACATAATTTAAGATTGGACTATTACAGTTTTCTCCCCTTAAAGAATTTTGTCCTCGAAACTTATAAACTTTACCATGTCATGCAAGATTACCTCCAATAAATATGGGTACTTGGCTTTCATTTCCTCTTCGGTCTTCTAAGTGGCTTTTTGGGAGGTATGATTTGTTCAAAGCACGTTGACTAGAGGTATCTATTTGTTGTGCATCTGCTTAATCTTGCGATCTAATATTTGGACTGGACGCTCTTCATATACTATCCTCACTTATTTAAAAAGGTTCAGATACAATGGTATGGTCTGGGTCTGCACTATACTTCTCAAGTTGGGAGATGTGAAACACATTATGCAAGTGTTCTAGTTCTACCAACAGATCCAGCCGAAATGTTACGGGATTCAACTTTTTAATGATTTTATAAGGTGTAATATATCTTGGACTCAATTTGCCTCGTACTCCAAACCTCTTGATAACCCCTAGTTGGTGAAACTCTCATAAATCGCTTACTTGAAACTCCAGATGCCTTCTTCTTTTGTCTGCATAACTCTTTTGCCGACTCTGGGCAACCCTAATATGCTCTCAAGATCTTATTATTTCAATGGTTTCCTGGATCATTTCGGGGCCTATGATCAATGCCTCGTCCAAGTCACTCGAGCACAGCGGGGATATTTTCTCCCGTATAAGGCCTCAAAAGGGGTCATTTTGATAGCGGACTGATAACTATTGTTATAAGAAACTCCACCAACGATAAATCGTCTTCCCAATTCCCTTGGAACTCCAATACACAAGTTCTTAACATGTCATCTAGAATTTGATTCACTCTTTTAGTTTGCCCATCTATCTCAAGGTGATAAGAGCTACTAAAGTTTGATTTGGTCCCAAAGGCTTTTTAAAGTGCTTGCCAAAAATGAACTTGGAATCTTTGACCCCTATCTGATACTATGTCTAAGGGGATCCTATGGAGGCGGACTAACTCCTTAACATACAGTTGGGCTAGTTTTTCAACTCCCCAAGTATCCCTAATCACATCTCAAAAATTTAATTAAAACAAATTAAATTAAACCAGTCCCCTAACAATAGCTACCAGTCCACTATCAAAATAACGAACCCAACAAATTAAATCACATTTCAAAAATTTAATTTTAAGTTCTATAAAAACATTATTGTTACATAGCGTTTTATTACCAAACCCAACTTACTTTGACCCAAATTGAAGCGCAACAAGCTTGCATTATTAACCTAACTAATTACAATGATTTAAACTTAACCATGGTTAGTAAAAGCTACTTTGGGGAGGGGGGATAAATTCATCCAAGTCAATTTTTTTGACTCATTTCTAGCCAAGCAACCAACACACACACACCTCTCTCCCTCCTTTCTCTTTCTCATACCCACAACCCCCCTCCCCTCTTTGCAAGCTACTACTGTTTTGGCAACCAAACCACCTCCGGAATAGCCCCCTCTAGCCACCACCTACATCCCCACAAGCATCAAACCTCACATATATTTCCTTTTCTTCAAGCAAAGTAAACCCGAATCGTGTTCTTGTTGGTTTTGATTATATCTTAGTTTTGATTCTTGTTTTGTTATTTTTGATTATTGATCATGTTGTTTTGATAAGAAATAAGAGTTATTTTGGTGTTTAAATTGTTAGAGAAGCTTGAGATTAAGTAGGAGTTGAAATTGTTCATGATTATGCAAGCTTAACCTTAAGTGACATTTATGGGTGATTTTGTATTTGTTTTGGCAATCTTTAGTATCATAAATAATTATGATGATGTTGGTGAGATTTTGAATGAGTTAATAGTGAATCTAAGTTGGCCAAAAGTTAGAGTTTTAATGATTATGCAAGGTTTAGCTTTCTTTTAATATCAAGCATGTTATTTGTGTGTATTTGATTGAGAAATAAATCTTTGAGATGTCCAACTTAAAAAAAAAAAAATGATGTATTGTGATTCTTGAAAAACGGTGGATTATGAAAATTCTTCAATTGATTACAAAGGATCATTTTGCTCGCTTATGCAAATAAATAAGATCATGGATGTATTTTGAGTGGGTTTGAGAAAGACAAAAATTGAAAATTTGAAGTAGATGATTATGGAGTGAAATTGAGTGTGATGCCTTTGTATGGTAATGGGAAGGACCCAAGCTTTGTTACATGATTTTAAGGAATGATTTTAGATAGGGATTTATATAAAAAAAAAAACGAGAAAGCAATGACAATATAGCTCTAAACTGGCAAAAAACAGGGAACTTTTGCCATTAAACTAGTAATGATCGGCCCAACTAAAAATTGTGATTTTTGATGAGTAGATAGATCAGTGAGTTAGCTTTCAAATGCCTTTTGAATCGTCTTAATCCGAGTTCTATGAAAAAAGTTATTGCCGTTTTGCTAGAACTGCATAGGTTAGACCAAAACTGACACCCTTGTATTTTAGCTCCATTTTGGGAACCCTATTGTGGGAATTGTGTTTTACTTTGTAAATGAAAGTTCTTGGAACTTTTTAAGCTCTCTATATTGGGGAATTAGGTCTTAACCTGAGATTGGGAGATTAAGTTGCGAGGCATTTATTCTAGCCCTTGTTACGCCTTTACTTTTTTTTTAACTAAAACTATCAACTATGAAAATAAATGCATTTGCTAGCTATATGTCCCTATAACGATATTTTTGAACAGAATCAGAGCCTAAACTATCATTTTCTTCCCTTTTGTGCATAATCACACTCAGTGACATTTCATTAATTGTCTATATCGTTAGAATCAGCACGTATTTATCAAAATTATAATGTTTTGGTAAGTACATCAATGAATCAGTTTAATCAGTTATTTGTCACATAATTGGTGACCCCATCAGTTACAGGGCATTGCCCTTCAGTTACCCGTGTGGCTTCAAATCAGGTCCCTCGATCGGTTTGGCAAATGTACATCAATCTTCAGATTGTACCAGTTTCTACGAATTTACTATCAGATAATAATTAACAATGCAATTTTATATTCATCTCATTCCTGTATTAAATTAAAATGAATTGCAATAGGGATCCAACCAGTTCTTCTATGAACGTTAACAATATAGGAATGCATGTACTGGCTTCGACTCATAGTTTGAAATGTTTTCACGTTTTGTTTTAGACAAATGTTCGGTGAATAGCCCTCAAGCTGACAGGCTAACTGAAGGTGATAAGTGAGCAAAAAACTCTGAATGGAACGGTGGTGTATTTGTGTTAAAGATGCTTTTAGCACTGTATTGTGGAATATTTTACTGTTAGAACTGTATACTCTACAAAAGTTACTATATTTTGATGTAAACCTTGGGATAGTTGAATGGTTTTGATGTTAGAACTGTTCATATATGATTTTGATGGGTTGTGATTGTATGAATGCCTGGTGATGGTAAACATTGTTTAGCATTGCTATATTTATTGTTTACAGGGGAAGCATTGTCATTTTTGGACGGCGATAACACCCCGATCATTTAGATTATTAATTCTAATTAGTGAAACTAATAAAGAGAGCGCAAACAGTGAATTATGTACATTTACGGTGCTACAGATTTGGTATCAGAGGCAGATTTTTATTTTCCTGATGGGATACGGAGTATAAAGCTTCGATATAGGAGGGTGAGAAGGGTCATTAGTAAGGAATATCGTAGAGACTTGTGATATTAGAAATGTATATTGCTTATCTTTTACATACTCCCTCATTTGTATTTTCCTTATTAGATGGATCTTTACGCAGTTAATATGATGCCTGGTACATCTGTGGCGGCCCATATTTCACTGTTGTAAGCCAGAATGATAGCTCATGTGCAGGACCCTTTCTCTCAGTTCCACAACATCATGATCCGTGCATGCAGATTGATCCTTACCCACGGTTGACCCGTGTGTTGAGTTTAGGCTCCGTTATCATCACTTCATGATGACGGGGAACCCAAATTGGGACGAACCTAGGTTTCAAGTCCAGGGTGCTTAGGCGACTACCACATCGGAGTTGATGTTGCGGGAGGAGTTCGACTAGATGGGGATTACTATGGAGACCCTTCAGCACGTCTTTCCTTTACACCAGGCACATCCCCCATCCCCCGCCTGCACCCGCACCAGCACAGGGACCAACATCGCCGCCTATACCGGGTAGCACCCAAATGCCCGACAGTCCTGGGGAGGCTCATGTGGTAGTGGATCACCCCGATACACAGACGATCATGGTAATCAGTTCTGATGACGAGCCCATTGAGGGTTTTGAGGACCATCTAGAGGACGATGACGATTCTGAGAAGGATCAGGAGATTGATGAGGTAGTAGAGAAGCAGCAGAATGACCAGGAGATTGATGAGATAGTAGAAGAGCAGCAACTGGATCAAAAGGTCGATGAGGAAGTGCGAGAGCAGTAGGTTGATCAGGAGAACGATGAGGTAGAGCTTGGAGCATCAGACAGCAGCTTCGACTCGGGCGAGAAGCTTGAGGACGAGCCCGACCCAGATTACGATCCACTTAGAGATCGTTAGGTTGTTTCAGGTCATGATTTGAGTAGGTCACATTTTGAGCCCCGCATGTATATAGTATGATCGAATTGGATAGACGCATTTTCTGTAGTATATGATATTGTATATAGTCAGTCAAATCCTTCCGACCGCGATGACATGGTCCGTTCCTTTTTTGAGCATGTGATGGACTTAAGGAATGGCAGCTAGTTAGTGTTTTAGGTAGGAATCAGTGCTGATCTTACTTAATTAGCTAAAGGTATTATATTTTGTTGATCATGTATACAAACAGGCAGCTATGTATGTATGTAAATAAGCAGTTATGAAATGATATAATGAAACTTTGGGTTCTGTTTTAAATAATATTTGAACCATATTAAATGCATTTGTTGGGCATGCTTATCTTATATGTTTGGGTATTCCAGTGATTGAATTGTTTCGTTTAATGTATGATCAGAATGTCTGAATCAGTACAAAACAATTCGAAGATTCATATAGAGGATAACTCTAATCATGGCCAGGGATCGGGTGAACAAGCCTCATATCATGTGCCATCAAATTTTGGCAAAATGCCACCAATTCCCCCTGAATTAGCTAACAACATTGGGGACTCGAACTACCGGCCGACCTTAGTAGCTGAACTGATGAAGCGGATTCCCCAAGTACCTACTAAAACCCTCCTAAAGATGATAAATTAGCAGATAGAGTAGCACGATGCAAGACTCCGCGAAAGCGGGACCCACACTAGGAGATGTTATTGTTGTAGTAGCACGATGCAACCCTAAAGAGCATGACGGAAATTACGATCCAGTAGTATTGGAGGAATGGTTAAAGGGAGTGGAGAAAATATTTACAGAGATGCCGGAAGAAAAGAAAGTAAATATTGGGACGCATTATTTGACTGGTGAAACTAATGAAAAGAACGCAAACAGTAAATTATGTACATTTGGGATGTTACATCAGCGAACCCAGAGCCCTTGCCCTTATCTTTGACTGGCAATATGCAGCTTAGCTTTAAAAGGCGCAAGGCACACTGAGGTGCATAAAGTCCCAAAGCGCAAGGCGCGAAGCAAAGGCACACGCATTATGGATGCAAGGCGCACTTCTATGCAAAAATGTTTAGAAGTCATTCACATTTCACAAAGCATATTTTTTAGAAATAAGTTAGACAAATTTATTAAAAAAGTGATTAGACATTAATATAAGAACTAACACCTTAAGTAACCTTAAGATATGTTATCTTCTCATCGTAGTTCCCCCAAGGCACACACTTACTATTCAAGCATAGCTCACCTTTTAGCTTCCAAAGAAAGAAAAGAAGGAAAAAGGTAAAGACAAGGCCAAAGAAAAGATGAAAAAGGGGAATGACATGGTAATGTATATCATATACCTAGGAGTATTTACTCCCACCTGCCACTTCTATATTATTTTCAGCGTGTATTTGTCATATAGATAATTTTCAATATATGATGACTTATAAAAGTATGTACTCTTAGGAGTATGATATAACCTTGCATCCTTGAGCCGCATCTCATCTCCATTGTGGCGCTGACGTGGTAGACTTGTGCCGATGCGCGACTAGGCATGCATCAGGCAGGTTTTTTTAAACTAAGCTATCCAACCACCCTAGTAATAGGGTGGAATCCTCAAATACCCTCCAATCATCTAATGCATGAAGCATCCATTGAAGAGCTACAGAACTGGTGGTAAAAGAGAGCAGTGGAGAGAGTTACCGGACCAGCACGACCAAGACTTTAATTTCAGGAAAAATGAGTGAAGTTCTGTGGAATGCATTTGGGCTTTTGGCTAAACCAAAGTTGCATTTAAGCAAAGGATTCGCTTATTGGATTTATAGACGTCTTTCCGTGGACCTTTGTGTACAGAATGCACAAGTTGGGGGTGACGTCCCAAATGATGGCCATTGAGCCTTCCCAATACCAGTACATGGTCAGCAAGGCTATGATGAGCACTGAAAAGGCTGGCCAGACTCCTAGAATTTTTATTTTTAGAAGCTGCGTCAGATGGGCAGCGAGAATCTGAAGGACATTTTCATTATTTGCCTCGCTTGATGTACTCTCAGCCGGTGAGATTCAAGCGAGAACCGTTAGGGTAAGAAGAGTGGATCCAACAGCTGTACTTAGGGCTTTAGACTCCTCCCACTGGACATCAAATCGGAATTCCTCTTTGCATTATTCTATATCTATGGGTTCAAACACATAAACCTGGGAAAGTCAACCTTTGCTTGATTTGATTACTGATATGCAGTTTAGTTCTTGCCATCTAGCCATCCTTCATTTGTGGCTGACGCTCCAGCAAAATTTCCCCATCAACAATTGAATGTTTTCATTTGGCTTGATTCATGATCAGATTGGACGTTAATAATGAAAGATAGAACCAATATTAGAAAGCAATTCCTGAGGAATGCTTATAGATTCCCAACGACGACAATCCATCGCAACTAAAGCAGCCCTCTAATAATCCCATATCCAACTTCCCCTATCTTCCTAACTGACTGAGTTATGGACATTGTCATTCTCTTTGTATTTTACCACCAAAAATCACTTTTCATAAATGTCATCCTCAAAGGTGACTGAGTTCACAGTCTGATGTTGCAAGAATATAATTTTATAAGACCACGTGATTACGATTAACCAAATATCATCTCTATTAAAACTATAGTTACCTTGATAAACGTTACATGAGAAAGGCTCGCAGAAAAAAACTCCCATCAGCCACCGTAAGGGTCCCCTAAAATTGGCTAATGCCTAATGGCCATTCCATACAATAGTGCCCCTATACTAACAGCCTAACATTGACAGAACCAGAGTTTTCCCGCACCATCCTAAAATAGAAAAAAAAAAAGAAAGAGAGAAATGCGTACTGGTATCACATGGCTTATGTTAAATCCAGAACAGACAGCAAGGCCCTCCTTATTGCAAACACCAAGACGCTGGTTATACGTGTAGCTAAATGCAGCATCGACACCAAATGCTGAAAACCGAAGGATCAGTCAATAAATTCCAATAAACAAACGAAGCATCCATGGCCTCTTACTGTACAAAGTCCAAAATGCAGGCAAATAACAAATAAATGTTCGAACACTTGCACCCAATACTTTCAGGAATGGGGCGTAGAAAAACCTCCTTGCATGTAGTGAACAATGCTAACAATCAATACAATCACAAGATTTAGTATAAAAGATAACACTATCTTCACAAAGATACTCAGAAATCCAAACAAGGCATGTTCATACCCACTGATGGAACTCCATAGGTCTCAAAAAGAAGCTCAGCCATCCTACAACGAGATGGAACTGGATTGCAAGGGCACTCTGTGATCAAGACAGGATGATCAACCTGCACTGTCCTCAAATGGGAAAAGTCAAGAATATAGCATCAGTTGATGTACAAGTAACAGGAGAAAGCACCAATAATTTTGTCAGTTGATATCCACAACTCTAATATCAATGCCAATAGTTTGTGCAAGAGTTATCTCCATAGCATTAGCATAAAGTGTTGCTACAACTAAAACAGTTTCCACTGGGATATTATACCCATTCCCCCAGATTCAGCCTGTGAGGTCATAGTAAAGTATCTACGTAACTCAAGCTGCACTTGCCATTGCAAAAAGAACTAACATCCATCTCATTTTTTTATTCTAAAAACATTAATAATTTGTTCCCAAGAAAAGTCCAGGCAGTTTTTTAATATAAAAACTTTAAAATCTGAGAGCCAGACAACGACGATAAAGAAACCAATGAACAAATGCAGTCACTATAAATCAAACCAATCACCTCAAAATGCATATATCAAAATGATTTTTGTGTCACTCCAACCTAATGGAGGATAAGAGTAAAGAATGGGTACAAAGATTTAGGAAATAGAATATTTGGATATTGGAGATCTAATGATGCAAGATAGAGTAAAGAATGGGTAGAAAGATTTAGGAAATCAAAATATTTTGATATTGGTGATCTTTTGTATTTTTTTAATTATTTTTGTAGGTTATGTTTAAAGTATATTTTAAGATAGTCAAATAAAGATATTTAGTGATATTTTATTAAGATTTAATTTCCTAGTCTATTAGGACAATATTAGGTTATATATTTTTATCCTTTTCTAGTTTATATCTTATTATCTATATTTCCTAATACTAGTTGGCCTCTTGCTTACATAAATCTCTTTATGTAATTCGAGACAAATTATGAAAAAGAATTAAATTGAGTAATATTTCTCTGTGTGAGAAATTTCTCCGGGATTGCTCTCAAAGCGTCCTACACCAATTATTCCCCTTTATAGGAATTGCTCTTAAAGTGTCCATCAATTTGGTATCAGAGCTTTTCGATCCTAACCGCTGCCAAATCTCTTCTAATTCGAGCCTTTTCCTTTCCAAGCCAGCCACACAACCCACACAAAAAAAAAACACCCATTGCCCAAACCTCAATCCACAGGCAACTCCTACAACCACCACCAATTCCACCACCCGCAACTGTCAATCATCACGCACTGTCCAGCCTCCACCAAGCTGCTTACCGAAATTCTTCTCAATAAGTGCCATTTTTGTTCACCTCCTGCTGTTTGTTGTTATTGTTGAGCGCATGCATTGATAGCTTGGTGTGATAAACATCATCAAGTTTTATTTGTGATCATTCATAATAAAGAACTCCATGTTACGACAAATGCTCTATAACAAGTTTTCTCCCCTTATGAGGAAG
Organism: Selenicereus undatus; assembly: GCA_017589665.1. Lineage (NCBI taxonomy): Eukaryota > Viridiplantae > Streptophyta > Magnoliopsida > Caryophyllales > Cactaceae > Selenicereus > Selenicereus undatus. The sequence continues at coordinate 100,007,216 of JACYFF010031956.1, read as the reverse complement.
TGGAAAATATTACCAGATTCTAAACAATAGGTGATTTTTATACCCGAGTGAATTTCCACTCACGTGAGGATGCTATTAATGCCTTTTGCAAGCTTCAAGGTCTTCAAATTTATGACGATTGTTGTGAGTTAAATCTTTACTTCATTAGTGAGGTCATATATGGATGTAAGCCTCACATCCGTTGGTATATGTAGGACTATAGAGTATACACCTCCTAGAGGTCCTTTGATACCTTGGATAACTCCCACCAATGATTATGGAATTCCATCTTCAAGGTTTTCCAGGGGACCACCGATTTGTTTTGTTATTTGGACAAGGAACATCCCACCTACTCCGATGTAAACTATAGGCGAGCGTTCATTTTTATTTTATTTTTTTTGACAAGGAAAATATGTATATTAAATAAATGGATCAATGGATGGATGCTAGGAATGCATCCTACAACCAATATGCAAGTTCTCTACGAAGTCAACCACATCAAAAGATGAGGAGAAAAAATTCCTCTTATCCCAAAAATAAAGAGTTGATGAAATTGTCTTTTAAGCACTGAAAGGAAGTTTCTTCTCCCTTAAAGACCCTTTAGTTTCTTTCTCTCCAAATGCTCAAAAAAATCACATGACGAAAAGCCAGAGCCACCTTCTTTTTACCTTTCCTACCAAAATAGCCATCCTAAGCCAAAAGAATGGCTCATAATGGAGTTAGAAGAGACCCAACACATGCCTAAGCAACCAAAGGCAGGATCGCATAGTGCCCTAGCAAACTGGCAATGAAGCAACAAGTGGTCCACCGATTCCATCTCCTCCTTGCACATATGAAATTTGTTCACCAAGATCTTTCCCCTCTTTTGCAAATTATCATCAAGCCAAAACCTTCCCATGTGATGCCTCCCAAATAAACCTGATCAATGGCCCAGGGACCCGGCCGACCTGACCCGACCCAAAAATTTGAGGGCTCGAACAAGTTTTTGGCATTTGACCCAGTGGGGTCCTGACTGTGTTGAGGGTCGGGATCGGGTAGAGATCAACCTCTGACCCGACCCGCAACCCTCACCTAAAAAAAACTCTGAAAAATTTTTGAAACCAATTTTCAATAAAGTGATGACTGACGAGTGAGCAACTACTAGGGTTTCATAACTCCATTTCCTTCTGCCCCTGGCTCTATGCTTGCTCTCACTTCCTCACCTCCCCCTCGCCCCAACTTCCCCGCCATCTCCAAATCCAGATCTTCCTCCGGCGACTTTCGACTTGCTAACACCGGCAAACACTTTTGTTGCTCGTTGCTAATGTTGGTGTGCTGAAGGTATTTTCGAATTTCATTGTAAATTTCTAGCCTAGCAATAAGGTCTTTTTGTCTTGCTAAAGTTATTTGCCGACACCAGCAACTTTCGCCTTGCTAAAGCTATTGTTCGTTGTGGACTTGCGGCTCTTGTTCATGTGGGTTGCCCAATTTGTTCTTGTTCTGATGTTGAGTTTTTCATATTGGCCCTTAATTTTATTAAGCATGTCTATGATTTGCCTAGGTTTGTGATTTTGTGTTTTTTTTAATCAGAATTTTCCGATTTATTCTTGTTTTTCAGTAAGTGGGTTTGCTTTCTTATGTGAAATTCATGATTTGAGCTTTAATTTTTCAAATGCGGTGTTAAAAATGGTGATAATCTTTGCAATTTTGGATTGATTGCTTCACCAAATGTCTTCACATTGGTTCAAGTCTTGGAGAATTGTGGCATGGCTTGGTCTTTATTTGGTTCAGGTTGTTGTAGGGATATGAAATATTGATATACCCGAGCTCATTGCTAATTTATGAAGCGGGAGTATGCGACTATGATGTTAAATTCAACAATTATATTATTCTCGCTTGTTAATCTATTTGTACTACTTGTTGGGTGTTCAATGTTGCATTATGGTGTCATGTCTGATTTCGTTTTATGTCTTGTTTTAGATATGGAGTCTGGAAATAATACGAATAGGGCTCCTATGGAGAATAGAGATCCACCAACCCGGCAAGCAACACAAGAAGTCCTAGCCGAGGATGGTTACTCAAAGTATGATAAACCTCAAAGAAGCCAAAGGTGCAACAAGGTATGGGATGAATACGAAAAAAATAAAGGGGCTACACTAGCTGAAAATAAAGCTAAGTGCAAGAATTGTCAAATTGTGTGGTGTGCTAGTAGTAGACATGGGACTTCTCACCTAAAACGTTATTTAGATAGATGTGCTAAAAAGGTGCATCATGATATTAAGCAATACATGTGGTTTGCTAAGAATAGTGTTGATGGTTATGCTGTTTTGACCAAGTTTAAGTATGATGACGCCTAACGTAGGACGCTTGTGTTGACGTACTTGGTTGAGGATTCAACGCCGATTTGACGCTTTTGAGAAGAGAGGGTTTAAAAAGATTGTAAAAAGATTTAATCCCCAAGTTAGAGCTTTTAGGGCCTGTTTTTTTCGCTGGTAAATCCCAATTTACCAACTTACCTACTTCAACTAACTCCAGCAAAAAAAATTCCAACTTCAATCGATTTCAACCAACTTCAACCCACTTCAACTTCAACCCAGCATATAAAAAAAATACCAACTTCTTCCAACTTTAACCCACTTCAACAAAAAAATACCAACTTCAACCCATCATATAAAAAAATATACCAACGTCTTCCCACTTCAACAAATTTTAAAAAAAAATACAAACTTCAACCCACTTCAAATCATTTCAACCAATTTTACCCATTTTTTAACCCACATTTCCCAACGAAAAGAACAGGACCTTAGTAATAGGCACACTGTAATGAAAGAACTCTTCAAAAAAATGTATGTGAAAGAGAGAGAAAATGTCAACAATCTCATTTTAACTGCACTGGAAAGAGTGGCAATGACAATCGATAATTGAAAGAATGACAGCACTAATGAGGATTACATATGTGTGCATGCCCACTTTGTTGATTCTAATTTGCAGCTACAAAAGAGAATGTTGAGATTTAGAACTTTGGTTCCTCCTTATGATGCTACATGTATTTCTGGTGAAATTATCTTATTCTTGCAACAAGGAACTTAGAACATAAGCTTCTTACTATTACAACTGATAATGCATCATACACTATGCCAATGGTAAACCATATCAAACAGTACGTACTTGCAAAAAGTTCTCTTGCCGGTGGTGGATCTTTCTTTCATATTCGTTGTGCGCATATTATGAACTTAATTATGCAAGCTAAATTGAACTCATTAGCTAGCATTCTTAATTGTATTCGCAATATGGTTAAGTGCATTGATAGATGTTCTGTTAGGAGGAAAAGGTTTTTTGATGTAGCTGAGAAGAATTTTAAGTTGCAAACTAATAAGAAGTTTCGACTTGATATGCAAACGAGGTGGAACTCTACTTATCTTTCAATTGATGATTAATCATGTGCTCTATTACAAAGATGCATTCATTTATTTTGGAGAAAGAGATTTTGCTTACACCTCAATTGGATGGTTGTGACAAGCTTGCTTATGTTCATGAGTTTTTGAAGGTGTTCTCTGATGTAACCAATTTGTTTTCTGCTTCCAGATATCCTACCTCTAACTTGTATGTTTTGGAGGTTTGGAAAATCAAAAGTCCTTTAATGGAGATGGCCAATGGCCTTTTTTGTTTTATGGAATTTTCTAACTTGGTGAGCAACACGCAAGCTAAATTTGACAAGTATTGGAAAGAATATAATTTGGCATTGAGTTGTGCTGCAACCTTAGACGGGACCCTCTGTATAAGGTGACACTTTTGAAATATTGTTTTGGGAGGATATATGGTAGTGAAGGTGTTTGAGATCGCGTTGAAAAGATCATTAATACTCTTAGAATGTAGTTTGAAGAGTATATGCATGTCTCCTCCTGTGGGTCATCCCAAAATATTGGACCATCTACTTCTTGTTCGGGTGATAACTTTTCTAGTGATGATAACCAAGCTGAGTTGAATGATTGGGCTATGTTTGTCACTCAAGAAACACCACAAACCCAAATGGGTAAAAGTAAGCTTGATTTATATTTGGCGGAACCAAACCATTGGAGGACTGACTATTTGGACATATTGGACTATTGGTTCAAGAATTCAGCTTGATATCCCACTCTCACACTTACGGTTCACGACCTCTTAACCATTCCCGTTTCAACAGTAGCCTCCGAATTGGCTTTAAGTATCGCTAGGAAAACAATAACACCCACAAGAAGCTCTTTGAAGTCAAAGACTATGCAAGCTTGGAATTGTCTTCAGGATTGGATGCTAGCGATGGAGGAAGGTATTACATTTGTTTTATATGATGCATTTATAAGTATAGTTGATGTATGTGGTTTAATGTATATTTCTAACCATATACCGTTGATTACTAAACTTTAAATGATTTGTATTTAATGGTGACGACAAAGAGGATAGTAGCTCAATCCTCAAGCGATGAAGATCATGGTAAAGATATTGATGGAGAGGATGATAGCATAATTGTTTGAAAAGATCAAAAGAGTAAGTTTTGAATATCTCATTTTTGCTTCGTGTTTAGAACTTTAAAAAGTTTTCATGAACTCATGATTAAGTTTTCCTTTTTTTTTGGCCTATATTAAAGCGTTCAGTGTATTTTGGTGATTTTTTTGGTGCTGATTTTGGTCATTATGCTGCTGCTTTTGGTGTTGCTACTTGCTAGGTGTTGTGTTGCTGACTTGCTGCCGATGTCCTTCGGCTCCTGTTGGTTGCTATGTTGTCGCTATTTGGGGCCGGATGAACCTTTTTCGATGTCAAGAATAGTTGTTTTAAGCAAACACATTGCTGTAATTACAAATTCAAAACATTAGAACTATTTTAACACCTATAGCACTTGTTGTTGGAACATTATCGTGTAGCTAGGCCTTTTGTTCATGAAGGATCATTTATGTTGAAGTTTAAGTGAGACCAAAACTTTGGGAAAAATCCCATTTCATACAAAGAGGGCTTGGAGGGTTGGATATGACCCGATGACCTGAGGGTACCCACAGGATCAAGGTCAGAGTTGGGGTTTAAGGGTATGCTGACTCGCATGAAGGTTAGGTAGGGCTAGAGTCAAGAAAACCCTAACTGTCAACCCTCATGACCTGCCCCTCATTTTGATCAAGTCTACTCCTAAACGAAAAAAGAAACCTGTAAACAGGCCCAAGGTCTCCAAATGAGCTTATGAGAGCACCCTCCAAAAAGATCACGTAATGATGGAACATTCCAATGTGGGAACTTCAAATACTATGATTTAATCGTGAAGTCCCCTTTAGAGTCCAAATCCCATGTCACTATATCATGTGGAAAGTCTCCTAGTGTGACATCATTAAGCTTATTGAAAAAGCCAACATCGGTTTCATCTTCAACAAACCCGTCCCGAACGAAACAGGGGACCAAAAATTGGTGTCAGATTCTCGCTCCCAATAGTCAGCAACGAAGGCATCCCTCTTCACTGCTAGAACAAAAAGAGTAGTGCAAAGCACTCTCAAAGGGGCTTCACCACACCATTTATCATGCCAAAAAAATATGGAAGAGCCATTGTCAGCCACAAAGGAAAAGAATGGAGAGAAGCTCTCCGAGCCCTTTGATACAAATCTCGAAAGGCTATGCCCATAAGAGCCATCTCACTATAAACGAGCGTTCATTGAGGACGATAAGGAGGAAACCAGCGAAGTGGAGTCTAGCAAACAAGTTGCTCAGGTTACAAAACCCCACCGTGTCTTAGACAACAATGTTTCATGCAGTGCATTGTCCGATAATGCAAACCATCATCTTTTTTAGGTTGGCTATCAATCTTATGCAGATGAGACATCATCCACTCTAGATATTGCTCATGAAGCTCGTCTAAGGGAGGTTGATAAAGAGGATGTACAAGCAAATGAAGAAGATGCGAAAGTAGTGACATATTGGGACCTGTTGCTAGGAGATATTAGAGTGCCCAAAAGTTTTTGCGCATGTTGACTTTTTCATTCCAGAAGCAAGCAGGGACATATTTGGACCTGTTGCTAGGAGATATTAGAGTGCCCAAAAGTTGTTGCGCATGTTCACTTTTTCATTCCAAGAGCCTTCTTTGAGAAGATTGAACATCATCGGATGTTTGCATGGTTACTATCATTGGAGAATATTTTAAAAAGTGAGATTCAGAAAATCCATACTGAAGTCAAATCAATTCTAACTTCTTCATCCCCGATTCTGCAGCATTTCAAAACTCGAGGACGAGTTTTTTCCAACCAGAGGAGAATCATACGGGATAAAAGTAAAGAATGAATAAAAACATTTAGAACATTAGAATAATTTGATATTGGAGATCTTCTGTATTTTGTTTTGTTATTTTCGTAGGTTATTTTTAAGCATATTTTAAGATAGCCAAAATAAAAATATTTAGTGATATTTTATTAAGATTTAGTTTCCTAGTCTATTAGGATAATATTAGGTTATATATTTTTATCATTTTCTAGTTTATATCTAATTATATAGGTTTCCTAATACTAGGTAGCCTCTTGGTTATATAAACCCCTCTATGTAATTGGAGAAAGCAAATTATGAATGAGAATTGAGTTAAATTGAGTGATTCATATCTCTTTGTCTGAGAATTTTTCTCGTAGGAATTGCTCTCAGAGCATTCTACACCAATTATTCACCTTTGTAGAAATTGCTCTCAGACCGGGCTACATTGCAACCTCCTCCTTGAAGATGGAATTTTCAAACACTCTAGTCTCCATCAAAGCCTTACTTGACTGAATCAAATGTCAAATTGAAGTCTTTCTCTTACGGGTCAATTGGCATCAAAGCCCTATTTAAGCATCACCAATAAGCACCATCCATCCTTCAAATGGATGGATGCATCTACATTTCTACCACAACTGTGGACTCAGAAGTAACTCAATGCTAAACAGTGCTCCTTTCCCGTTGAGATATACCCCCCCCAACACACACACACACACACACACACACACACACAAGAGAGTCAACTACCACATGCATGCATGTATTCACCTTTCACTACCCACATCAGTGCACAATGTAGGACACTAAACAAGACAGATAACTAGAATGAAAAACACAATCTGCACGGTCAACAGCTTATTTTTATAAAAGCAATCAATATAGCTAAACATACCTCAGGACCATCAACGCCTAGTCGATCAAATCCAAAGTCCAGAATCTGAAATTACAAAAGACAAAATGCATTAATAACTTGATAGATTTAATCCATTATTAAGCATAATCATTTTTTTGTGGGTCTATTGAAATCAACCTCTCTACGGACAGATATCAGAGGTAAGATTGCCTACATCTGGATCTCTCCAAACCCTGTGAAAGTGGGACCCATACTAGGAGGTGGTGTTGTATTAAGTATAATCATCGACGCCCAGGTGGACCAAGTTTAAAACACAATATGAAATGCGACTTTCATATTAGAGTGACTTTTCCATACCGCGAACGAAACTGCATTTTGAATCCTTGGTTTATACTATTCTTTTCAATTAGAAAAGATGAAAAGAAATACAGCCGATAACATTCATTGATAAATCAACAAGCCTGAGTTTCTCATTTTGTTAACCAATCGCTCCAATGTCAGGTTTCCGGTCTTGGAATGCTTACGCAATAATCAAGCATAAAAAGACAGAGAGAACATGAAAAACATGATGCAAAAACCATTTTAAACCAATAAATCTTGTGATGCATTACAACAGCAAAAATAAGTTAAGCTTACATATTCCATAATTTCAAATTGATAGACAACATTGTTATCAAAGGCGGAACGTGGCCCTGAACGTGTACAATCAAAATATTTCAGCAATGCAGGATCATGATCTCCAACAACAGTGACAGTTTCCCCTGCACCCAAATCAAATAGAAGTTCTCTGAGTCTCAGGCCCTCAACATGAAAGCATTTAACGGGAACTAAAAATAGCAAGGCAACACACTCACACCCACCATTGTTTCTAGTCCTGCCTTCATAGATATCAATAGGATTGCAGGTGAAGGTTACACAAAAACAATGTATGTAACAAGATCACCTTCAGCATCATCCAAAAGGAAACAAACACAAGTCTGCTTCCACATGTCTTTCTAACCTATCATTCCAGAGGTTGTGGTTTAGGCGTCATCGGTTCATAAAGGATGTAAGTACCTCCGAACTGTGATTTTTGTAGGAAGTGGCTTTTTGAACTATCTTCAAGGAAACCCACGCAATAACATTCAATGCGGCTCACGATAGGGATACTAGTAAATGGCATTATCCATGACACAAAGAAGCCGTTTTTGAGAGGCCCAGAAAAACCATTTTGCAAATGTACTGCTGAGGTTGGAAATACAATGAAAAATCATAAGAACTAAGCTAAGAAATGGCAGTCATCCAGGAATAGAATGCTAAGAAAACATTAAATAATGAATAAAGAGAACTAGAATCAAAGCATATACGACCAAGATGGTGATGTCACAAACATAGGAAGATAGGAAAAGGGAATAAGGTGGAGGACCATAGGATTAGGCACAACTTTCTACGAACCTCAAGTGACAAGACTGAAGACCGAAAGACAAGGAAGAGATTTACAAGGGGTCCCTAACTCTGCATCTGAAGTGTGCATTAATAAACACAGATTGCCACAAACAGGTGAGCCAAATACTGCATGCATGATGTTTATACTAACTAAATTAAGTCTCCTTGCTTCTTCAATTTTAATTTTTTCAAAAGGTAAAACTCCAACACAGAATTGCATAAGCATGCTCCGGTGTATATGGTCATGCAAGACAGAAGGAGCCAAAATTCAATGCCTTGTGATTTTCTACTTCATGCCAACAAAAAGAATGCAATTTCGTAAATTCCTACAAGCTTCAAAACCCTATTCACCAAAATATAAACAAGGCATTCACAATCACAGGGCTCAAACACACACCAAAACCACTTTCAGTTATGAAACAAGCAAACGATGATATTATTAAAAATGGCAGGCAAAAATTATCAAGACGGGAAAAAAATTCAAAATTACAGCACGAATTGAACCTGTGGATTTGTGGCGTGGCCTCTGGACAATGTTGCGAAAAATCACTCTTGGGTCAGACTCACCAGCCCATCTGAAATTGCAAACAGAAAATTAAGAAGACATCAAAGAGACACCTTCCAGAGAATTTGAAGACAACAAACATAAAATTGACATGAACAGTGGACAATATGAGGAGATAAATTCGCAAAATTCAGGCAGATTATACACGGATTACAATCCATTTAAACCCAAACCCACAAAACAAAAACAAAAAAGAGAATAACAAAATTAGGGTTAGAATGTTGGAAAAGACGAATAAAGGGAGATAGTGATACCCGATGCGGAAATAGGAGGCGCCATTGTCGATGACGATAGGGCAACTTGAAGGAAACAAGCTATAATCAGTCTGGCGTTGTGTTTGGCTTATGAATGGCATTCTCTCTCTCTCTCTCTCTCTGCAGTGCCCTGTGCCCAGAAGACGTGGCGGACTGGGATACAAGAGAGGGCTACTCGATCTCTCGCTCTGTGTTCGTCGAAGCAGCTGGGCAGGAGAAGTCCAGTGTTCACTCGTGAAGGACTGAAATTCTGATTACGAACATATGAGGGCTTGGTCGTTGAGTATTTTCCAGTTCGTTTTATTTGCTAATTAAACATGTTTGAATCTGCTTTCCTAGGTACAGGAAGATTCCACCATGGTTGAAAAAAATTTCGACTACTGTAATTAATTTTCTTACTAACCGTTGGTTTTAAAAGCTAAAGGTTATGTGTGGCAAATAGCTGTTACTTGTTAGCTATTTAAGTTAACTATTTGTTGAAAAACTGTTTAGTAAAATTAATTATTTCTGATAAAGCTGTAAGACAAAAAGCTAATTCTTCAAAAAGTTCTTCCAAACAACTCATGAAATTAGCTTTTTCAACTTAGCTTTTTGGACCCAAAAAGCTCTTTTAAAAAGCTATTTCACGAAATATCCAAATCAGTTTTTTTACTTGGTCAAAAAACTAATTTTGATCAAAAAAGCTCTTTTTGGTCAAAAAAATTTTCAAAAAACTATTTGCTAAACAGGACCAAAATCTCAGTCGTTGGTCCATGTTGAACTGACCGACCATAACCATTAATAATTAACACCCCCCAAAAAAAACCCACCCCAAACCCAAGAACTAGATTTCTCTGCTCATTGATTGTCTTCCACTCTACTGCTATTGCATTGTAGGGTCTTTTCCTTCAAAATCTCTATCCTCAGTGTAGTCAATAATATTTTTTAACAATCGTGCTATGGCAGTACACCGAGGCACGTTCATTCACGGCTAGGCCTTATCAAATTGAGGATCGGATCAGGTTGAGGATCGCGTCATAAGGGTCGACAGATGGGATTTTCTCGACTCAAACCCTATTCGACCCTCATGTAGGGCTGTCAAAAGTTGACCCGACACGATTACGAACCCGAACCGAACACGAAATTATGCGGGTTTGGGTAAAGATTTTCAACCCGTTTAATTAAATGAGTTGACACGATTAACCCGTTTAATTAAACGGGTTAGGTCCATGTTGAAATTTTCGACACGAAAAAATACCTATTTAACTCGTTTAAATAAACAGGTTAAATAGGTCAACCCGTTTACCCATTTACAGTAACTCGTTTAACCTTCCTATCGGTATATAATTATGTGTAGTTTTTTTGAACATTTTTTGGGGCCATTAAAATTTTAATTTTCAGATTTTTGGCTAGGGGGCGGGGAGTTCAAATTTTATATTTTTCACATTTTTTGTTCCTAAGCCCATGAAGCCTACCCTATCAAGTGAAAACCCTAGATATAAAAGGCTTATTACCTTCTTCAGTTCTTCATTCGCAATACCACTCCTCCTCACAGAGCTAGAGCTTGTTTGAGTTGCTTCAGCCTTCAATCGCCCCTCTCTTATCCTCTCTACTGATCTGATATTCCCATGTCCTTTCCACTCCCCTCGCCCCATCTCCTCGTTGCTGATCTCTAGGACTTACTGATCTCATCAGAAGCCGGTTCGTTCAGTAGTTGGTATACTAAGAATTCATTTAATCATGTATTGTTTACAAAGTGTCCAATTGCAGTCTCAGGCTCACACATATGTTCATTGAAAGTTTCAAACTTAAGTGGGTTAAATAGGTAAGTGGTACTTGATTTTGCCCTGTTTAACTTAAACGGGTTAAACAGGTCAAAATCAGATTGACCCGTTTAAATGTTAAACGGTTTCAGGTTGGATTTTTCAACCCGTTTATTAAACAGGTCAGGTTCAAGTCGGGGGGTTTTCAACCCGTTTAACTTCGATCCGAACACGAACCCGACCCGACCTGACCTATTTGACAGCCCTACCCTCATGCGGGTCAGCATACCCCTGACGACCCTGCAGGTACCCTCAAGTCATCAGGTCAGATCCGGCCCTCAAACCTCCCGATGTAGAAAATGAGATTTTCACTAAATTTTATTTTTATTATAAATTTCAACATTAAACATCTTACAAAATAAAAAGTCAAACGATAATATAATGCTCCAATGAAGCGTATCGCAACTACAAACACTTTAATGGGTAAGTTAGTCATTAAACCAATTGACCCATTGGTTCACTCAAATGACTACTCAATCTACTCAAAACATCAAATAGGGAGCGTTAAAACGTTATGAACCAGCGAGATTTGGTGATGTGAATGGGGGGAAGATACTAAGGGGAGATGGGAAAGTGAAAGTGAAAAAGTTTTGAACAAATGAAACCAAAAATACTTTTTTAATTTTTAATTTTTAATTTTTTTTTAAGTTAGGGTCAGTGGGTCAAAACATTTACCTAAGTCCGACCCTTAATTTTAGGGTCGGGGCAGGTCGGAGACAACAAAACCGAACCTGACCCTCATTTTTGAGGCTCGAGTCGGGCAAGTCCTCAACCCGTTGATCAGGTCTATTCGTGGCCAAACAAATCACGAAGACAACCGATTTATGAAAGCAATAAGTGGACAAAAAAACAAAAACAAACAAAAAAAGATAGAGATGACAACATATGAAAGTGAATGAAAAGAGGAGACTTCGAGTGGGGACTAGAAGTCTACAATAGAGAAACTTTCAACTTCATTTGACTAGCCCAAATTCAACTCCTCCATTAATGGATGTCACCGTTCACGCACACCTCAGTATTCATAAAAATAAAGGGAATTGAAAGAGAGTCACACAAAGGAGGTAAAGAAAGATAACAAACCATAACAGGGGACGGAATAGAGCAGACAATCAAAATCCCCGTTTTGCAAGTTACTCAAATAAATCAAAGTTGTACATCAAATTCCATGTCTTTAGCCCCCCCCCCCCCCCAAAGAAAAGCCCCCTTGATCTCCAAGTCAAAGTTCTTTGCTTTCATAATCTTCCCTCATACCTCGAGAATTTCTTGTTACTTGACAAGGTTGATGACTTTGACGGTTTATTTTAATTAATTAGCTGAGGGGTACCGAATAGCCTTTGATGGACTCTCGGATTTGACAGAATGTCATTCATGTAGCCAATGAAACAAGAAAAACATACAAAACAAGAAAAAATGTGGGTCAATCAATTTCTCTTTCGTTGATCAACCACTGCCAATCCCACCATGGGGCCATTAGAGCTTCTACAAATTTACTCAACACCGCTTGAATCACCTACCCCATTGACTTTTTGCCTTTGATCTTATTGCCTTACTCATCCAGACCCAAAAGACCTTAATGTAGACTGAAACCAAAAACGTGCAATGAAAGGAGTTGAAAAACACTCATACATGTCATCGAGAACGACCTTCCATATCGCAATTGTCATCAATGCATGGGAATAGATGGCCATAGGGAAATTTGAAGAGTATCAATTAATCCCTTCCATTACCATAACCTGAACTCGCTTCTCCTGGGACGTCATATAACAACAGCGGAGGATGAGGAAAGGAGACGACTGCAAATGGGATGCATAAAAATCAGTTGGTGGGTACTTCGAAGGAGAGGGAAAATTAATTTGTCTATTAGGTATAACTTCTTGTTTAGGTCACAGGTATGACTTGAGTATATCAACGGCTCAAATTGTTCAATTACAGTAGTTGAAAAAAATTTCAATTATGGTAGAATTTTGCCTAGTTAAATGTGTTACAATCTGCTTTCTAATATTCAAACTTGCTCCAAAATACGCTCCAATCAACTCCTATTTGTAAAAATCGATCTATATTTTAATAAAGGTAAATTATTTTTACCTACATGCACGGAATAATAACAATTGTCCTGTAAAAACATATTTGAATGTATATTCATCTAAATGCATGGAATAAATTTGATTAAAACAATGAATTTATATTTTTACCTATTATGTAATGAATATTAATATGGTGTTAAATAAATTGATTTTATGTAATAAATTTATTTTTACCACCATTCATGAAGTGAATAATAGGACAAAGTTTTTGTTTTTACCTATTCAAATAAATTGTAGATTTATTTTTACCTTGTACAAATATTAAAAAAAAGTTGCCTTTTAATTACAATTTTTAGCAAAAAATAAAAGTCATATAATTCAATACCCCTAACACCCCCCCCCCAAATAATATACTTACACTTTTTAACAAAAAATAAAATATACATTTTGTTCTGATCTAAGCTACTATTACAAGAATAAAATATTATGGCACAAAACCATCAACAATCACTTCAAAATGCTTCAAAATGTTCTAAAACATTCCAATTTAACTTTCTCAAATCTGTTTTTTGCCCGTCAAAACCGTTACAACTAGTTATCTACTAGTCAAATCTGCTCAAATATGCTCGAGTATACTCCTACAATATGTTTATGATCAATAGGCCTTGGGTGCTGTCAAGCTGTTATTTAGGTTCGAAAATTTTGAACTGTAATCTATATAAGGCAATTTTCAATTCCCGTATAAATTTTGATTTGACAATAGATGACCTATCCTAGAAAGGAGTAAACACAATAATAATTAAATGATGTAAATAATAGTAAAAAAATTTTTACACGAAACGTAGATGTATGTTAGTTTAAGCGATAAAATTTACCATGCTTGTCAAAGATAATGTTTAAAATCAACTAAATTGATTTTATTTACTTCTTTTGCCAAAAAAAAAGTGAAAATGAAATTAATTGGACTAAACTTGCACTATAAAAAGACGAATTTTAGCTTATTTTTACTAAATTCGACATAATTTAACTAAATTGATATACTTTTTACCAGATGAACTATACTAACTTTCGTTAAGCTCATTAG
>JACYFF010031956.1:99963205-99982999 GCA_017589665.1 Selenicereus undatus | reverse complement strand
AAAATAGAATTAAAAAATTAAAAAAAATTAAAAAATTAAAAAATTAAGGAAAAAGAAAAAAATAAATTGTTCCATAACATCCGAAAAATTAAAACTGCTCATAATTGCTATCAGATTATTCGCACACACAATTACGTAAAGTATAAAAAAATTTCAAATATGGAAAATTGTTGTTTTATGTAGGTGTGGGAAGGAGTGGGTGAATGTGAGAAGGAGTGGGTGAATGTGGGAAGGAGTGGGTTTTTTTTTAAGTGTGGAAAAGAGTGGGAAGAGGGGGGGAAAAGTGGGTGGGTGGGGGTTGGGTGCATTTCCACCCAAAAGAACAGGGCCTAATTAAACATGTTTGAATCTGCTTTCCTAGGTACAGGAAGACTCCACCATGGTTGAAAAAAATTTCAACTACTGTAATTAATTTTCTTACTAACCGTTGGTTTTAAAAGCTAAAGGTTATGTGTGGCAAACAGCTGTTAGTTGTTAACTATTTGAGTTAACTGTTTGTTGAAAAACTGTTTGGTAAAATTAGTTATTTTTGATAAAGTTGTAAGACAAAAAGCTAATTCTTCAAAAAGTTCTTCCAAACAGCTCATGGAATTAGCTTTTTCAAATTAGCTTTTTGGACCCAAAAAGCTTTTTTAAAAAGCTATTTCACGAAATACCCAAATCAACTTTTTTACTTGGTCAAAAAACTAATTTTGATCAAAAAAGCTCTTTTTTGCCAAAAAATTTTTCAAAAAACTGCTTGCCAAACAGGACCAAAATCTCAGTCGTTGGTCCATGTTGAACTGAACAAGTGGTGCTCGTCTCCATCACCTCCCGCGGCAGGCCTCTCATTTCCGGCGACTCCCGGTGTTCATTACTGGCGGCTTTTCCTTTTTGCCAGTTGTGATCGTCTTCGGTATTTCTAGCAGTGTACGACCATCCAAAACGGCATAGCAAATACCCCTCCATCATTCGCGAGTTTAAGCAACTGCAAGTTCTGGGTTCTCCGTCGGCATTTTGGGGAGCTCCGGCACTGGTTTTCTTCTCTCGTCATACTCATATATTGGTAGAAGTCAGCGAGGGCTCCATTATCAGTTGTTTATCTGTGATTCCTGGAAATTTGGGAAAGCTTTGTGATTGTTTGAAGGGCCGGAATTTCAGTGAAGAGAAATTCGATCGTTCTTTGATTTCTAATATGGGTTTCTCTGTTCTGGGCAAAAGGGTGTAGGGTCATGTCAATTTTGTGGTTTTGATTATCTATTTTGCAGGCCCTTTTGCTTTGTTGTTGTTCGGAACTGTTTATCTGGTTGAGTTTTTCCTCTGCTACTCAGCTAGTGAGGACAGGGAGAGGCAATTTGCAAAAAGGAAATACAAGAGTTTGCTCATCTGGGTTTTGAAGTTGCAAAGCTCAGAATAAGTTGATGATCTTCAGTTGCAATTTGTTAGAGGGAGGAGAAATTGCTTGAATTGAAGCCCCAAATTAGAGCACGATATTCAATCAGGGCTTCTAGAGAAAAGAAATTGCTTGAATCTTTATCAGATATTAGGTTGGAGGCAGAAGAGTTGAGCACCTTCAAAATTGTACCGTTCAGGCCTTGTGTGTGAGTCATATTTTACAGGTAGCAGGTTTGGCACAGCCCTGCAAGGGTATTGTTCTTCTTTCCTAAACTGTGGATTATTTTTAGGTTTTACCAATTTACTTTTACTTCGTTGACTTTGATTTAACTAGACCAAGTTGCGTTTTGAAAGGTTCTGTGCATGCATTTCTTTTCTTCCCTGGCTATTGTCTTTTATTCCTACAGTCAGGGACCCATTGCCACTTTGACTTACATTTTTGTGACTTTCCCTTTGGTCTTAATTATTCTTTTTAATTATTCCTTTTTGTTTGTTCTGGTAAGTCCTGTCTTTTGTTTTTTTACCTTTGTCTATTAATTTATTTGTTGACTTTGCTTGTTAGTTTTATTATTAAGTGGGGCCATTGTCGGTTTTATCATACTTTTTTTGTTAGGTTGGTTCTATCATTGTTAGTATTTTTATTATTATTTATATCTGCACTGCTAGTGGTACCTCTATTAGTATTAGTATTATTATAGAGTTCATTTATATCTGTATTAGTATTTTTATTATCAATTATTATATAGTTAGTTAGGCTTTATTAGATTTTGTTCACTTTGTATCCTGTATCTTAGTTTTTTACCAAGTAGTCCTGCTGTAAATATTTCTTTTCTGGTGGTTGGAGGGTAGTTGGCCAGCTTTTTCGGGTGTCTTTTAGTTTGTAGCTCTTTAGGGTGTTCGTTGGCCTCGTAGACGCCGCCGTCTGTGGCGGGCCATGTAGCTGTTTCAGCCTGTCATCCGGGGAGTTTTGGGGTTAGAAGGGGGTTAGGGTTGCGGAAGGTACGCCTAGCATCCTGGAACATTGGGACCCTCACGGGTAAGTCGATAGAATTAGTTAAGTCTCTGCATAGACGTAAGGTTAGTATAGCGTGTGTCCAGGAGATGAAGTGGGTTGGGGCGAAAGCTAGAGAGATTGATGGGTACAAGCTTTGGTACTCGGGGTCAGCCAAGGCGAAGAATGGAGTTGGCATCCTAGTCGTGAAGGATTTGGCGGGCCAGGTGGTCGAAGTGAGGCGTAAGAGCGACCGGATTATGGCCATTAAGGTTTTGGTGGGTTCAGTTTTCGTAAACGTGGTGAGCGCGTATGCACCCCAAGTAGGCCTGCCGGAAGAAACTAAGAAGCTCTTCTGGGAGGAACTAAATGAGGTCACCTAGGAGGTACCTCAAAGCGAGAAACTGTTCATAGTAGAAGACTTTAACGGCCATATCGGCGCGGAGGCAGCAGGATACGATGGGGTACACGGGGGCCTTGGTTTCGAAGAGAGGAATGCGGGAGGGGTCTCTGTGCTGGACTTTGCGGTGACCTTTGACTTGTTGGTGGCCAACTCCTTCTTCAAGAAGAAGGAGGACCGCCTGGTGACCTTTAAGAGCAATTCTTTCAAGACCCAGATTGACTGCTTCCTAACGAGGAAGGAAACTCGGAGATCGTGTAAGGACTGCAAAGTGATTCCCAGTGAGTTGTTGGGAACTCAACACAGGTTGCTGGTTTTAGATGTAGAATTCAAGTATCCAAAGAGGTCGAAGAGGAGAACCGAAGAACCCAGAATTAAGTGGTGGACCCTCACAAAGGAGAAGGCGGGGTTAATAGCAGAGAGATTAGCTGAGGAGAGAGTTTGGAGGAGGGCAGAAGAAGCCGACTCGATGTGGGATGCTGTGGCGGATTTCATCCGAAGGTCGGCTAAAGAAACCTTAGGTCTTTCCAGGGGAGGCGGCAACAAGATGGAATACGCCTGGTGGTCGAACGAAGAGGTAAAGGAGAAAGTCAAGGCAAAAAAAGAGGCTTATGCGGAGTTCATGAGCAGCAGTTCGGAGGACGAGAGGGCACATAAGAAGATCGGATACAAGGCAGCCAAGAAGGTAGCCAGAAGGGCGATGGCAGTAGCAAAGCGTCAGGCGTTTGATAG
This sequence comes from Selenicereus undatus, assembly GCA_017589665.1. Lineage (NCBI taxonomy): Eukaryota > Viridiplantae > Streptophyta > Magnoliopsida > Caryophyllales > Cactaceae > Selenicereus > Selenicereus undatus. The sequence goes on along the minus strand of JACYFF010031956.1, from coordinate 99,979,502 downwards.
ACTGTACCATAAATTGGGGACGAAAAAAGGGGAGAATGAGGTTTTTAAACTGGCTAGGGCGAGGGAGAGAAAGACTAGGGATTTGGGAGTGGTAAGGTGTATCAAGGACGAAGATGGTAAGGTGTTGACTGAAGATGCTGAAATTAAGGAGAGATGCCAGAGGTTCTTTGCTAAACTCCTCAATGGGGAAGGGGGGCAGACGACTGTAGTAGGGGCGGAGAGTGTAGTGATCAATGTGCGGGCGTCATAATAACAAAGGAGGAGATTGGGGAGGCATTGAAGAAGATGGCGAAGGGAAAGGCAGTGGGCCCGGACCAGATACCAGTGGAAGTTTGGAAGTTTATGGGGGAAGTGGGACTAGAGTGGCTCACGGAGCTCTTCAATGTTATTTTCAGGACCACCAAGATGCCCAGAGTGTGGAGGCCCAGCACAGTCATCCCACTGTACAAATACAAAGGGGCTATCCAAGATTGTAATAACTTTAGGGGCATCAACCTACTCAGCCACACTATGAAACTGTGGGAGAGGGTGATTGAGAGAAGACTGCAAGAAGAAGTAGAGATTTCAGAAAACCAATTTGGTTTCATGCTAGGCAGGGCAACCATTGAGGCAATATACCTCCTCAGAGGGCTCATGGGTTTGTTCAAGGATAGAAAGGTGGATCTTCATATGGTGTTCATTGACCTGGAGAAAGCGTATGATAGAGTGCTAAGGGAGGTATTGTGGAGGTGTTTGGAAAAGAAAAGGGTGTCGCCCGCGTACATTCGTGTTATCAAGGATATGTACGAGGGAGGGCGGGCGAGGGTTAGGACTCCGAGAGGGGTGTCCAATGACTTTGATGTTAATTTGGGCCTGCATTAGGGCTCCGCTTTAAGCCCGTATCTTTTCACATTAGTTTTGGACGAACTCACTAGAGGAATCCAGGACGAGGTACCTTGGTGCATGCTATTTGCAGATGACATCGTCCTTATCGATGTGACCAGACAGGGGGTGAACGACAGGTCGGAGAGTTGGAGGCATACACTTGAGGCTAGGGGCTTTCGGTTGAGTAGATCGAAAAGGAAATACCTTCACTGTTGTTTCAGCGGAAGGATAGAAGAGGGGGGAGAAATCGTACTAGATGGGAGGGCAATACCGAAGGTCACCAAATTCAAGTATCTGGGCTCGATCATCCATCAGAATGGTGACATTGACGAGGATATTAGCCAGCGGATTAGAGTGGGCTGGCAAAAGTGGAAGTCAGCGTCAGGGGTGCTGTGTGACAAAGGAGTACCCATAGGTTTGAAAGGCAAAGTCTATCGGATGGTAGTTAGACTGGTTGTTCTCTATGGATCAGAGTGTGGATAGGATCACGAATGGGGTAATTAGGGGCTTAGCTGGAGTGGCCCCCATAGAGGAGAAGATGAGGGAATCGAGGCTCAGATGGTTCGGCCACGTGAAGAGGAGAAGTGTGGCCGCCCCGGTGCGAAGGTACGAGAGTATCAACCCCCTCGGTGGTAAAAGAGGGAGGGGTAGGCCGAAAAAGGGCCTAGAAGAGGTGGTTAGAGAGGACCTCAGAGTTGTCAGTATCACGGATGACATGACTCAGGATAGGAGTTTGTGGCGGGACAGGATTAAAGTCCCTGATTGTAGGGGACCGGCTCCATAGGTGGCAGTAGCTTAGGCGGTGTGGGGTGGGGTAAGGTGAGTAGGGTTTTGACCCACATTGGGAGTTTATTGTTGTTGTTGTTGTTGGTCCATGTTGAACTGATCGACCATAACCATTAATAATTAACACCCCCCCCCCCAAAAACCCACCCCAAACCCAAGAACTAGATTTCTCTGCTCATTGATTGTCTTCCTCTCTACTGCTATTGCATTGTAGGGTCTTTTCCTTCAAAATCTCTATCCTCAATGTAGTCGATAATATTTTTTAGCAATCGTGCTATGGCAGTACACCGAGGCACGTTCATTCACGGCTAGACCTTATCAAATTGAGGATCGGATCAGGTTGAGGATCGCGTCATAAGGGTCGACAGATGGGATTTTCTCGACCCGAACCCTATTCGAACCTCATGCGGGTCAGCACCCTGACGACCTTGCGGGTACCATCAAGTCATCAGGTCAGACCTGACCCTCAAACCTCCCGATATAGAAAATGAGATTTTTCACTAAATTTTCTTTTTATTATAAATGTCAACATTAAATATCTTACAAAATAAAAAGCCAAACGATAATATAATGCTCCAATGAAGCGTATCACAACTACATACACTTTAATGCGTAAGTTAGTTATTAAATCAATAGACCGATTAGTTCACTCAAATAACTACTCAATCTACTCAAAACATCAGATACGGAGCGTTAAAACGTTATGAACCAGTGAGATTTTGGTGATGTGAATGGGGGGGGGGGGAGATGGGAAAGTGAAAGTGAAAAAGTTTTGAACAAAATGAAACTAAAAATATTTTATTTAAATTTTTTTTAAGTTAGGGTCAGTGGGTCAAAACATTTACCCAAGTTCGACCCTTATCATACTCGGGTGCCCTCAATTTGAGGGCCGGGATAGGTCGGAGACAAAAAAACTGACCCTGACCCTCATTTTTGAGGCTCGAGTTGAGCAAGTCCTCATCCCGTTGATCAGGTCTATTCATGGCCAAACAAATTACGAAGACAACTGATTTATGAAAGCTATTAGTGGACAAAAAAACAAAAACAAACAAAAAAAGATAAAGATGACAACATATGAAAGTGAATAAAAAGAGGAGACTTCGAGTGGGAACTAGAAGTCTATAATAGAGAAACTTTCAACTTCATTTGACTAGCCCAAATTCAACTCCTCTATTGATGGATGTCATCGTTCACGCACACCTCAATATTCATAAAAATAAAGGGAATTGAAAGAGAGTGACACAAAGGAGGTAAAGAAAGATAACAAACCATAATAGGGAACGGAACAGAGTAGACAATCAAATTTCCCGTTTTGCAAGTTACTCAAATAAATCGAAGGTGTATATCAAATTCCGTGTCTTTAGCGCCCCCCCCTAAAGCCCCTTGATTTCCAAGGCAAAGTTCTTTGCTTTGATAACCTTGCCTCCTACCTCGAGATTTTCTCATTACTTGACAAGGTTGATGACTTTGACGGTTTATTTTAATTAATTAGCTGCGGGGTACTAAATAGCCTTTGATGGACTCTTGGATTTGATAGAATGTCGTTCATTTAGGCAATGAAACAAGAAAAACATACAAAACAAGAAAAAATGTGGTTCAATCAATTTCTCTTTCATTGATCAACTACTGCCAATCCCACCATGGCGCCCTTAGAGCTTCTACAAATTTACTCAACACCGCTTGAATCACCTACCCCATTGACTTTTCGCCTTTGATCCTATTGCCTTACTCATCCATACCCGGAAGACCTTAATGTAGACCGAAACCAAAAACGTGCAATGAAAGGAGTTGAAAAACACTCATACATGTCATCGGGAACGACCTTCCATATCGCAGTTGTCATCGATGCATGGGAATGGATGGCCATAGGGAAATTTGAAGAGTATCAATTAATCCCTTCCATTACCATAACCTGAACTCGCTTCTCCTGGGAGGTCTTATAACAACAGCGGATGATGAGGAAAGGAGACGACTGCAAATGGGATGCATAAAAATCAGTTGGTGGGTACTTCAAAGGAGAGGGAAAATTAATTTGTCTATTAGGTATAACTTCTTGTTCAGGTCACAGGTATGACTTGAGTATATCAACGGCTCAAATTGTTCAATTACAATAGTTGAAAAAAATTTCAATTATGGTAGAATTTTGCCTAGTTAAATGTGTTACAATATGCTTTCTAATATTCAAACTTGCTCTAAAATACGCTCCAATCAACTCCTATTTGTAAAAATCGATCTATATTTTAATAAAGGTAAATTATTTTTACCTACATGCACGGAATAATAACAATTGTCCTGTAAAACATATTTGAATGTATATTCATCTAAATGCATGGAATAAATTTTATTAAAACAATGAATTTATATTTTTACCTATTATCTAATGAATATTAATATGGTGTTAAATAAATTGATTTTATGTAATAAATTTATTTTTACCACCATTCATGAAGTGAATAATAGGACAAAGTTTTTGTTTTTACCTATTCAAATAAATTGTAGATTTATTTTTACCTTGTACAAATATTAAAAAAAATTTCCTTTTAATTACACTTTTTAGCAAAAAATAAAAGTCATATAATTCAATACCCGTAACCCCCAATAAAAATAATATACTTACACTTTTTAACAAAAAATAAAATATATATTTTGTTATGATCTAAGCCACTATTACAAGAATAAAATATTATGGCACAAAACCATCAACAATCACTCCAAAATGCTTCAAAATGTTCTAAAACATTTCAATTTAACTTTCTCAAATCTGTTTTTTGCCCGTCAAAACCGTTACAACTTGCTATCTACTAGTCAAATCTACTCAAATATACTCGAGTCTACTCCTACAATATGTTTATGATGAATAGGCCTTGGGTGCTCTCAAGCTGTTATTTAGGTTCAAAAATTTTGAACTATAATCTATATAATGCACTTCAATTCCCGTAAAAATTTTGATTTGACAATAGATGACCTATCCTAGAAAGGAGTAAACACAATAATAATTAAATGATGTAAATAATAGTAAAAAAATTTTTACACGAAATGTAGATGTATGTTAGTTTAAGCGATAAAATTTACCATGCTTGTCAAAGATAATGTTTAAAATCGACTAAATTGATTTTATTTACCTCTTTTGCCCAAAAAAAAGTGAAAATGAAATTAATTGGACTAAACTTGCACTGTAAAAAGACGAATTTTAGCTTATTTTTACTAAATTCGACATAATTTAATTGAATCGACATACTTTTTACCAGATGAACTATACTAACTTTCGTTAAGCTCATTAGAGAGATATGGTTCAATTGGAAGAAAAGGGAGAAAATGGTATGAATAATTATTTATAACTCCAATTGAGAAGAACCTAGTCGAGCTAAAGTTTGGTAAAAGATAACCACCTAGATGGCTATATGAGTAATACAATCATCTTGCGTTAAACTCCGTGGGATAGAAACCAACTTTTGGTTTAGTTCGAAGTACGCCAAATCTAAAAATTGAGATTTAAGCTCAACCTAGGACACGATGGTTCAATTCAAAGTTTAGCTCATACTCGATTAGATATTTTTAAATATATATATATATATATATATATATATATATATATATATATGTTTGGAAACTTCAAATTAAATATAAAATCAAAATTCAACATTGCATTGAATAAATATGTGAATGAGGAGATAAATCTAGATTCATATTCCCAACATTTTTTTTATTTGTGGGTGAATCACGAAAAGCAAGTAAAAATGTAACTAGACGTTTCTATAGAGGCCTCTCCATTTTACTTGCCTTCATTGGACAACTATTACAATCAATTCAAAAAGGGAGGGGGGGGGGGGGGGAGTATCAAAAATATGAATAATGAATAAATTTAGAAAAAATGATTTGTCGATCGAGCTAGTTTTAGCTTGTTAGGTGATACTTCATATCCAACCTGCCTTGTTTCACCATCTACTTAACCATATGCTCATTTGCCATCCATATTTATGTAAGTGGATTTTAGCTTTTGTCTTTTATATTTATTTTTAAAAAGGCTTGCCTTCCAACTATGTCATTTCCTCGCATCACATTGCATAGCTTTTATATGAATTCATTCAATGTATGTAAGCTTCAATGAACTACTTTGAGGATTTGAATCATGAAGGTCGGATGGATGACCTAGCAAACTTGTGTTTCAAACATGATTCTAATTTTCCATCTCTTAGACTTTATTTTGCTTTATTTTTTTCGGGTATATGGATTCAAGGTAAGCTTCAATGAATTGCTTTTGCTCAATCCACTTAATTTTTCTCATGGATTAAGTATTGATAGAATATATTTAAAATACTATAACAATGATAACAGCAATTTTCATTGTGCATTATGTTTTTATGAAGTCCAGAGAGATTCATATGTAGACAATTATACTTCTACGAGCATTTGTGCCAGTAAAGAGATCGATTTGAAGAAATCATATTTAAAAATGGTTTATTGCATTGAAGACCTTTGTAACAAAAGTGAAACTATAAATAGTAGAGAAAAAAGAAAGAGGAAAAAGTAAATAAATTTAAAAAATATATAACAATTAACATCAAATCAAATACCGATACATAGATAAATAATAAAATAGAAGCCGATTGTTGAGGAGTGACACCAAACGAGCAAGGGGATAGATAGATGGATTATAGATACATTTGAAACATTTTATGAATAAAATAGATGGATTATATATTTGAAACATTTTATGAATAAATACCATTTGCTAACTTTCAAAATGACATGCGTAGCACCTACACGGTCATGACTCATGACAACGATATGACCCGACCCGGTTATGAATTCGCGGTGTTAAGACCCTGCTCATCAAGCATCTCGCAAAAATACAACGCCTCGGATTTGTGAAAGAAAAAAGACAGTGCGGCCCAATTCAAGGTCGCAGGTCATATCACCCGCATCACAAAAGGATATATGTATCATTTTGTTTACCCGGCCCGCTTACGTAGCAGGCCATTGCCATACTCCCATCTAAGTTGGCCATTGAGCCCTGTTTCACAACTGTCATCACCCACTGTCCCGGGTTCAAAATGGAGCAATCTATGTTCAAAAATGAAATTGTGACATCTTCGCCTGTCACTCTTAATTTTTGAACTCTCAGACAAGGAGGTTTGGTATTGATGCTTTGATCTTTCTTGTGTACGGATCTGTGGTAATGAAATTGTTGTGGCACATGTAACCAAGTTACTCCAACGTACTTTTGTCTCTCCTAGATTATTTGTTTAAATCTCAGTTGTTAATTAGATTGTACTTTCGAGAATATATAATATTGTACTCCCTTATAGCAGTAGCATCGTGAGGAAATGCGGGTAACACGGTGGGGCCCGGTCTGACACGCGTGACAACTTTTTCCTCCCAGCTAGCACGACACGTGAGGCACACGTGGGGCAGTAAGTATGCCCGTGTCTACTTGCAGGCCGCCTATAATGTTTTTTTAATATATTTGTTTGTTTTCTTTTTTTTGAGCGTGTAAATAGTTTTTAAATAATTTAAAAAATAGGTTGCGTGTTATAATTTGGGTCTATGACAAATATTTTTATTGAATGATTAAAATTGGAGTTTCATGGGTAGGAGAAGTGATGAAATGCAAGTTTCTAAAAATTAAAATTTTTACTGATGTGGCAAGGTAGAGTTTCAAAATCCGAAACTTTCACTGGGAATGCTCTTATGGTACAATCATCAAACTTTGGCTTTCTCTGACTTTGTGTCAGAGAATTTGAAAAAAAGATACCTAAGTTTAAAAAAATAAATAAATTCAGAAACTGAATCAAAAAATTAAAAAGATAAGTTTTAAATTTGAAAATAAATAAAGCCCCAATAAAATGAAAGTATAACGCATTATACTTTCAAAAATACAATGCATTATACTTTGCATTATACTTCCAAAAGTGTAACATAATTTTTATTTAAATCTAGTCTCACAGGTTATATTGACCCCATTTTATCTGTATATTGTACTCCTTTTAACAGCTATTGGCCCAACATAACATTCAACAGGAAGCTCAGCGGTGGAGTGCTGGGCCAGCTCTTTTCCCAAGATCTTACAATTTAATACAGCAAATTTTCAATCTTTTTTCAATCCTTAATACGTTTCAAGATACCCAATTAAAAATAATAAAGTGATTAACCTATTGTATCACTAATTCACTATAATCAGAGCAAGTACCTGCTTGACTGCGTACACCGAAGTGAAACAAAAAACACTCTGTTTTATGAACTTTCCAACGCCATATATCCTCCGTAAATTTAATATCTAAAAAATTTCTCCATCATACGGGGTGTGTATGAGAGTTTGATATAATAATCTTATCTTTAAATTGCAAAAATTATAGAAATACTGACTTTGATTGATCCTAAATTTAAAAATTATAGAATACCTAGTATCTACTACTCAATAGAAACGAAGTATAGGAAGTTTAGAGAAACGTATTGCTTTAATCAGTAAAATCTAAGTTAAAAAAATAATCCAAATTTACTTTTTTCAAGTACCTAAATTTCAGACATGCTCAATGTATCCTCTTTTGCTTGTAATATCTTCTTTTGCATGTTTTTTTAAAATTTTTTTATGGCTCTCTTAATTAATCAATTGAATTATTTCTTTTTCATCGCATACACTTCAGTCTGTCACTGAAGCACGGTACAGATTGACCCTAACACAGGTCCAAATTGAAAAAACAAAAAGACAATTAGTAAGTGGTTTGATTATTCTTATTTTGATCCAATTAGGAATTGACAGGTGGCCAGGAGTACACAAATCATAGATATTTCCTATTAGATAGATGATGAATCAGACATTTTGATTGGTGTGATGGGAGGCCCAAAGCGGAAGGTGTCAATTTTCACTAATCACATCACACTCGCACACATTATCATAACGCGTCCTATCGCCATCGCAGTGCGCCTTTCATAATTAATGAATTCCTCATTGCGTTTTTTTTTCCCCATCATCTTACGGCCAATTTTATTCAGGGGAGAATCAGGATTTAAATAAAAAAAGAATGAGATTAATAATATACATAATACAAACTTTAATAGTTTTAAAAATAAAGTGTATAACTACTAAATTCAAAAAAGTTGTCATCGATTGAGAATTTAGGAATTAGAATTGGGGTAATTTGTGTTTATCATAGACAAACACAAATTTGCCTAAAGTTAATAAATTTAACACAAATTTATCATAACTGCAGAGAGTGAGTAAGTGGGCAAGGGCTGGCAAGAGTCGAGAGGCGAGCAAAAGACCAGAGAGAGTCGAGAGGCAGTCACATAAATTAGGGAAAATAAATGTTCAAAACTCAAAAAAAGAAAAAAAAACATACAAGGGGCCGTAGAAGCAGAGTGGCAGCTGGCAAGAGTTGAACTTACAACCATCTGAAACAAGGGGGGCAACCGACCATCCTACTTAGCACAAGTTTACAAAATGTATATGAACTAATTAATATATATCTAATTTTTTAATCCATAAAAATATCCCATTATTTAATTTTTTTCTCAAAAAGTTGGGGGGTCAATTGACCCTTATTGCCCCAATGTAGCTCTTCCCATGATTTTATTTCATGATAAAATATAACTGTAAGCTCTAAAAAAATATAAGAAGATGTAAGAAAATATAAGAATCTGTAAGAAGATGTAAAGAATTGTAAGAAGATGTAAGGAGTTATTGAATATTATAGAAAATCTATATGAGATGTAAGAAGATATAAGAAGATGTAAGAAAATGTAAGGATTATATTAAAAATGTAAAAAGTTGTAAGGAGATCTAAAAAGCTGTAAAGAGATGTAAGCAGTTAGCTAAAATTTTAAAAATACGAAATAGAACAGGATCTTAGTAATTAATATTGACAATTTATCATTATCAAATATGACATAGAGGTCAAAGATGAAGGGAAAAAAATCACAACATGAAAATACCCCTATTATGTAAATGTCATTTGAATTTAGCTTATAAATACTATATGGACTTCATCTTGCCTTGCACACGTTATTGACAGCTAAATATGGAATATCCATCCAAAAAGACCTTTAATTATATGTATTTAAGAATCAACACAGCAAAAGACTAAACCAATTAATGGTAACCCGCCGCCCCAAAAAAAAGGCCGCCAGCTTGCTAATCAATTAATTTTTCTTACTTTTTCTTAACCATTAGTGGAAGGTAATGAGTCAAAGGGATATAATCATATAAACATCGAATCAGGTCCAACAAAGGGCTAATGCCAAAGCTATCTAATCCCACAAAGCGACGTGTTAGCCATTCAAGGGAGAATTTGTACACATAATAATTTGATTTTGGAATATGAAAATATTGACATTATTCCGCAAGCTGGGCACCTTATTTATAACCATTTCTTCAAAAATGCAATTAATATTGTTGTTGAAATTACTAGTTTCTCATAATTTACAAACCCCAAAAGTAAATAAAAGATCGAGTTGAATACATGACGACTAATGCAACATATAATGAACACGTACAGTGTGTAGACTTGACCCCTTACTACTAGGACTACTACTTGTAGTAGAGGTAAAGTTGAAGTTCTCATGCATAAGAGTGTCAAAATAAGGAAATGCCCCAAAATAGAAAGTTTAATTTCTCCTCTGCAGCCTATTTAATCTTACACGCACTCTAGCTCAGAGAAGCACGTACTCAACAACCAGGCCACTTTCTCTCTCAGCCTGTGTCTATAGTAGAAAGTAAGTATAATTGCATGGGCTTTCCAAGTTATTGTCATTTGTCAACGTCGCTGATTATCTAGACTACGAGATCCTAGCCAGCTAGGAAAATTAACCTAATGTGGCATCAATTGTTCAAGAAATAATGATGAAATCTTATAGGGTGTACTTGTATACAGCGTTTAGTCATTGGATCATGGATCGCACCCTATTAATGACCATGTTTGGCAATATTTTTTGAGGTAAAGGTTGCTCCTTTTGACTTGTCTATTCATCGAATGCGTGCGTTGAAATTTAAATTCTCAAAACATGTGTTTTTGGGAAAAAAATGACATATTAGGTAGTACTTATCGCTTATACATGCGGGTTAGCAATTAATTGGCCAAACAATTGATTTTTAAATTCTTATTAGGGTGACGAAAAATTAACGTTTCTTTTTGAAACAACTTTTCGAGACTAGATATATACCCTTTTGACATATTAGCTAGATTTATTTTTTATGCCTTAACTTTTGAAATTATTACTTAGCTTCCATTGTCTTTAATATTATTTCGATATCATCTCGTCTTTTGATTGAGGATATTTAGACTTTTCATCAGAAATAATAATAATAACAGTCAAGACACAAGAGGTTATGACAATTCTTAATTTGAGAAAAAAAAAAGAACATTGACTTATACATTGAGGGGTATATGAAACCCTATATCCACAAAACACCTTAAACATGGAGGTATGTTTATAGATGTGTATCAAGGGGTATATAAAATCCTATATTCATCAGACACCTAAAACATGATATATGTGTGTTTATAGAGGAGTGTACGTGTGCGATTCTATATTCATCAAACACCTAAAACATTTTTTTTGGGGGGGGGGGGGCCGGGGGTCGTAGGGTTGGGATAAAAAAGTGGGCGATGTACGGTTACGTCCCATAGACATTGGTTTAACTTTTAAATGGTTTAACATTTAATCTTCTCAATTAAATAAGGTCTCACATTTAAATCCTGTAAATAAAAAAAAGGGGATTGAAAGGGTTCTACCTTTTATGTACCGATAATTAGCTCGATTCTAATTATTGGTAATTATGATTAAAGACACATTTTCTTTAAAAGGGGGCAAATTTTTAGAATAGAGAATTTAGGTTAACGCATGAGAGGCGAAAAGACAGAGTCAAAAGATGCATGAAAGAAGCACGCGAGCAAGGAGGCTGAAACAAGATCAATCTGTAGGCTCAAACGTACACAAAATTTCTCATTTGGAGTAATTTTCTTTACAGTAACTTTTAGTCAGACATGTTATACACGACAATACATAAACGACTTGTTCATCTAGTCTTTCTTTCCTCTTTCTCTCTCCAAACATCAATTTCAGCGGAATTTTCCAGCTATTAATTTTTATGGTCTTATTTTTTGGCAAACAATTTCAGACACATTTAATTTGTACCCTACACTGAAGAAAACATATATGAACATCAACACATCCTGTTCCCCTGAATCCACGAAGTATGCGAACCAGTGAAAATGGCAAGTCATACAAATACATATATTCAACGGTCATATAATTAAATCCACTGAGTTACGTTATTATGTCCTTTATATTCTTCATCATTTGTCTTTTTTGTTTTGTTCATCACATCAGGCAGGCGCATATTTTCTTTTCCTACTTTGTCGATAAATAATAAATCAATAACATCACCTCCCATGAATTTGTGTTTATGTTATAGTTAGGACCTGCTAAGTAAAATTAGCAGTTTTAAGTTGTTAATAGCAGTTTGAGGAGTGAATAACCTGTTATATTTTAGTTGTTAATAGATAGTTATTTTTGTAGCTGATGGAGTAAATTGTATTCGTTTAAACTAGCTCTTGGTTTAATTAACGAATATAAAACGAGGAAAGGGGAACATGACTATAATTGTTCTTGTTGTTACTATTGCTTTCGTGAATTTCTCAACAACTAGTCACGTCTATCCATAAATATAATAAAACATACGTACATAAGGAAAACCAAACCTAGATGATAAGTTTAGGAGGCTTGTTATTCTTAAGCTAATACAAGCCTATGTAATTTAATTATTAAAATCATGAATGCTATTAAACAAAACAAAGTAAATTTAAGAGTCCTTTTAGGTTATAATCATCATTAACTTTTTCATCAACAAATTAGATGAATTTTACTATGCTTCCACTACCTCATTATTTAAAATCAATATAGAAGAACTATATTTTTATTTTATTTTTTTTGGTTTAACCAAAAGTATCCACCGCCGATCGCAGTGACTAATGAAGCTTATGTAAATTTTTCTTATTAAGTTATTCATAATATATTTTTGATATGGTTAATTGCTATCATCTACATCAATAATTACAAAAATTAACTTCTAAAAAGCCATTAAAAAATTTTTAAAAGCCAAAAACTTTTTTATACTTCGCATGGATATCCGAACATAGTTTTAATATTGAAACATTAGATATAAAATCGTATTAATTTTCCAACGTTGGTTGATGAGGATAACCTTCATCCTCTAAGCAACAATAATAGTTTTTGAGGTTGTTACAGTAAAAAGTACACGATTTTTGATAAATGATGTTAATTAATTTATTACCAAATCATATGAAAATATAGTGGATAGAGAAGTAGAACGGCGCATTCTTCTGAAACCCACACAATCAAATAAAAAGTTTAAGGCCCTATTCGGTAAAATTAATGGTTCAAGTAACGGATAGTGATTCAGATAGTGGATAGCATTTCTAATTTAGCTGTTAGCGGACAGCTGTTCAGATAAGCAGTTGAAATAAATGTGTTCGGTAAATTTAGCAATTGGGTTAGCTGATTAATGTAAGTTAATATAAAAGGATATAGTTAATTTTCAAAGATAAAATTTTAAAGGATATTCTTTACCAAAAAATATGAAACGCTACTTTTGAATTTCAAACGTTAATACTATTAGTTTTTCAGAAAAGTTGCTTAAAACGATAAACGCTACTTAAAATGCTAATTAAAATACTATGTTAACACACACTAAAAATTACCTGATGAGTGTATTGACTTAGTCAAAACGCCAAACGTTATCCAAAATATTGTTACCAAACACGCCCTAAATTTGTGATCAAATTAAATGAAGTTAGGGGCTATCATTGAAGCACTGATGTACGTATTTTTGTAAAACATTGGATCAGACATTGGTCGCTATTCTCAAATCCTAGTTTATGAAAAGTTAAAATTAAATGGATAAAATTTTAAATTGGTCAAAATATTAAACACTGTTTGGAATGTTATTATTGAATCGGATGTTAATAGTCTCAATAAAGTGTTCTTAAATATTTGAGTTTGAACTTTATAATTAATGATCTAAATATAAATCTAAATCTATAATTTGAGAGTCTTGAACTCTTATAGTTAAGTGTGTTGGAGGATGCGATATAAAGATAAAATCACCGAACCGTAAAGAGACAGATTTATATAACCAAATCCTCCCCCTCCCCCCCCAAAAAAAAAAAAAAACAAGAAGATTCTGCGTCCTATGCTTACATGAAGGAGCGCACAAGTTGGCAATCGGAGGTGGAGCAGTAAAAAAAGAGAGGCTGGGCGGTGGGAAACGTGGACAGAGAATGGAAATGTATGAGGAAGACAGAAAATTATATATACGAAAAATAAAATTAAAAAAAAGGGCACTAAAATCCAAAATGTCAGAGAAAATAGGGACCTGGAAAGGCGTTCCCCGTACGAGGATGGGATGGCAGGTGCGTGGTCTTAGGTACTCCCCACTACTCCGTGATCGACGCATCCCTGGCCCTACTTTCACATCATTTTTCAATCTTTAATTTTCATTTTTTTTGTGGGCATAATTATTGATCACTTGGTAGTGGGTACATTTAAATTTAGATGTAAGAAAAGGAATTTAGTAATCTGGTGTTTTCAATTTGGATGTCGTTTAGTGGTTGTACTTATATGATAATTATTACAATAAGGTAAAGCATGTAGTGAAGAAGGTAAGCTCTTCATACGAAGATAATCGATGTAAATTTTTGCTTTTAATTATTTTACTTCGAAAATCAAGTTGAGTTGAGTACAAATTAGGCTTGGCTTGACACGTTAAGTAACCAAGCTGAGTCCAAATGCAAGCCAAGCTTGATCAAACCAAATGTGGGTTGAGATTTGACCTAGTTGAGTACTCAGGTTAGGACGAGCAACGCTCAAGCTTAACTGAGTTTAGACATAGTATGAATTTTCTCTGCGGTTTCAATCTTTACGTGATTGATGTGATTTTAACTTTAGTGAACTATAAAGCCCTAGCTCGAACAATAAAGATGAACCATACACTTAATTCAAAAATGAATTATCAGTACCTATATTATAAACAGAGTACACTATGTGCATTGTGCAATTTATTTCCAAAACACATAAATAAGCTTCATCAAGCCAAGCCAATCGAGCCTAAATTCCGTAGGGTTGGGCCTGGCTCGATGAGCTTGTGAATCAAGCTAAGTTTTGGTTAGATTGAGTGCTAGTCAAGATTTGACCGAGTCAAATCCGAAAATTTGCCAACCTAACTTGGCTCAAGTACAGCCTAATCACATATTACAGGTGCCACTCCATCATTCAAGTATGAGCTTGACTGTTCGAATCAGTTTTATACCAGTCACTAAGCTTATACAAATTCATGTGTTTAGTGTTAAAATTTCTCATTTGTGAACTAAAGTTAATACTCCGTGCATAACATTTAGAATGAAAATCTATCCACATATCTCATAGTTTCACGTATAATTTCATTAATTCCTTTTTGATTTTAGTGAACCAAATGACACTTAAAAGCTTATGATTCAATACGATAAGAGATTACCTCATTTATATAATGTAAAATTACACACATACGTTGAAAAGTTGGTTCATAAAGTTTTTTGAAAGTTGCTTCTAAAAATTAAGGATTCAATCTCATCTGCATCAACACTTGAGGTTTGAACCTCATGTGTGTGTGTGCACATCTACACACACATACAGAGTGAGATACACACACTCACACATATCTCACACATATGTATATGTGTATGTATGTAACTATGTATATATCATACATATATATCATATGTATGTGTGTGTGTGTGTTTGTGTACGTGTCAGTGTACACACACAAGTATGTATGTATATGTGTGTGTATATATATATATGTGAATACACTCAGACACACATATATATACACAGATACAGTCATAGACAAACACACACACACACACACACACATATATATGTTTTTGTGTGTGTAGAGAGAGAGATAGAAAAGTTGATTCATACGAAAGCATGATAGTGGCGAAGTCAAGAATTTCATAGAAGGGTGCAAAAAATAACAGTAGATAATGAAAATGCGTTGCAAGGGATTGGTGGTCTGTAAGTTACAAAAATGAAAAAACTTAAAAAATAAAACATTAAAAATGTGTAGAGGGCTCAAACGTGCAACCCTGCAGCATCAAGGGCACAACATGCACAGTCCAATCACTTAACTAAACACATTTCAATGTTGTTATTCGGAAATTTTTTTGTCAATAGTAAACTTCTAATTTTTTAAAAATTATTTCTATATATTTTTTTAGGAGAGGGATATCGGGTGACTCCACTGTGCTCAAATTGACTTTTCCCATTCTAATAAACAAGGGGAGCCTATGTGATGTAAAGAGGCAAAACTTACCTATATATATGCAATTATTTAAACCAAATCTGTTTTCATTGTATCATTTAGATTCATGCTTTAACTCAAGATCCGAAATAAAGTCAACCCAGTTTTCATCAAATCTAGATATATAAATTTAAACTACGGTTTTTCCAAATTTTTCTATGAAGTTACTTTTTCTTAGGCCCTGTTTGGTGAAGGAAACTTGAATGGAATGGAATCAGGACTTGAATCCTGGGGGGTTGGGTATGGAACTTGAATTCTGAACCCAGTTGTTTGGTGAAAATTGGAATG
>JACYFF010031956.1:99946252-99958205 GCA_017589665.1 Selenicereus undatus | reverse complement strand
TCATCACAACCATCTGATTGTTGAAAATAATTAATTTATAATTTTCAAATCTCTCACATAATAGTAAGTGAAAAAATCATTAATAAGAAAATGATCGTAAGAAAATATAATCTTATGAAGTATAATTCTATAATTGTCAAAATGAGGATTAGGGAGTATTTTTTCTAAAAGGAATGATTATGCAGTAATTAGTGAACATGAAAATTATAAAAAGAATATCTTTCTTAAACCTTTTGAATTCCTTCTGTCTCCTTATCCCACTAGATTGTATAAAAAGATTAATCTCGGGAAATATAATATGAGAAAGTATAATTTCGTAATGGTGGAAAAAAATCATTAACAACTAAGAAAATGATCATATGAAAGCATAATCACGGGAAGTATAATTCTGTAACGGTTGAAATAAAGATTATGGTGTGGCAGTACCTTTAGTATTATTTTAAATAATAAAGTCAAATCCCAATAAAGAATAATCCCATAATTATGGAAATATGAATTATGAAGTAGTTAGTGACAAATAACTATGGAAATTATAGATAAAAAGATATCATTCTTGAACCTTCAATATTAGTGTAAATAGTCAAGTAGTTCGTACTCATAGTTGAAATTATACATTAGAATACGTCTCATTGTTGAAGTCAATTATGCCATCTTGCTCATTGGTAATGTGTGTCAAAGTGATCTTTTTTGTCTCACTTCCATTATATAACAATTATCGTTCCCTTCCTCATATATTTATTTGTATTAATTTGTTAATTCGTTAGCAAGTGACATCCACTTTTGTAATTATTAGTGTCAAAATACTTAATCATATTTGATTGAAATTTTTGTACTTTTTTGTTGTAATTCCCTCCTATATGTGGCTTAATTTTCTTTTCTTGATATTTAATATTTCACTAATTGACGTCATCATTGATTTCTTGCTACAATTCATAATCTTATTTTTTTAAGTGTAGTTTTTGTCAGGCTTGATTAATAGTATTGGTGTTTGGTTTGATTCGTTTATATTCTTAATTATTTCCGTCCGATTTATGACTTAGGTTAAATTTTTTTTACTTATATTATATTATATTGAATTAGTAACTTAATTGTGTTTAGATTCTTTCATGTTTTATTTATGTTATTCATTTATGGATTTTTTTTTATAAGACACTACTAAAAAAGTTCACATTAACGACGGAACTCAGCGACGGAAAATATTAACGACATATTTGGCGACGGAAATGACGACGGATAAATAGCTTTACCAAAAAGTCAGATTTGACGACAGACATGGCGACAGAAATTCAAATCCGTCGCCTAAATTGGCGTTTGGCGACGGAAGTTCCGTCGCCCAAAACATTTAATTTTTTTTTTAAAAACCTGGCGACGGAATATCCGTCGCCTAAAATTTTTTGTAAAAAAAAAAGAAAAATATAATTTTTTTTCAGAAAGGTGGCGACGGAAATTCCGTCGCCACTTAAAAAAATTCAAACTGGCGACGGAATGTCGTTTAAATGAAACCAGATCTGGTTTCATTTCGCTGCAACTCGAGTCGAGGAGAGAGAGAGAGCAAAACACCGAGCGACCACCGTGAGCAGCGCCAGCGCCCCCCCCGCCGTGCCCAGCCGCCGCCGCCGGCCGTCGCTTCTGCCGCCGCCACTTGCCGCCGGCCACCCCCTACCGCCGGTTTTTTGAAGCTAATTGAGGTATTTTTCTCACCTAAACAACTTGAAATTTCTACAAATTTTTGTATTACATTGTTAGAATTTTGTAGTTAGTTCATATTTATGTTGAAATGTGGTGTTTGTGTGAGATTATTGGTCTAATTTGGTTCAAGATTGAGGTAAATGCGATTTAGGGTTTAGGTTTGGTAGTTTGAAGTTAAAGTTTGATGTATTGGTGGAATGAAATAGTTTTATTGATAATGTTGTTGAAATGTGCAATTTGTGTGAGGTTATTGGTCTAATTCGTTACAAGAATTTGTTAAATGCGATTTAGGGTTGAGGTTTGGTAGTTTGAAGTTGAAATTTCGTATATTGGTGGAATTAAATGTTTTAATTGATAATGTTGTTGAAATTTGGTTGAAGAATTTGATAAATGCATTTTAGGGTTTAGATTTGGTGATGTGAACTTGAAAGTTGATATGTTGGTGGATTGAGATGCTTTAGTTTATTATTTTGTTCAAATGCGATGTTTGTATGAAGTTGTAACTCATATTAGTTTTGTGATGTTCGTGAGAATGTAAGTGTATTTATCACGTAGTTGTAATGATTTTTTTTGGGTGCATGTGAAAATTTTGAAGTAAGCAAAAAAAAAAATATAATTGCGTAATTTACGTAGTTATTATAATTGAGTTTTAAATTAATCCTTATCAAATACCTTATGTGGTTATTGTTATTTGAGCAGAATATGAATGGTCCTCCACATCGTAGGTGGATGTATAATAGATTACTGCATGATCGTAGTGGTTATACGCAAGAATTTCTGGATGGAGTAAACGAATTCGATCAATTCGCACGTACACAGACAGAGTTTTTGAATGGGGGAAAGTATAGATGTCCTTGTGCGAAATGCAGAAATAGGGTGTACTTGACACCTGATGAGGTCAAGATGCACCTTATGTATAAGGGTTTTGTGCAAGGGTATTGGTTTTGGATAAGTCATGGGGAAATAGAACCTCAGGAATATGGTTGTGGGTATCAAAATAGTGAAATTCCCGAAGTTGGAGGTTCAAGTCATGTTAATAATGACTATTCTGAATCCTACATAGATCGGATGGAGGACATGGTTGATGATGCTATAATAGCAAATCAAAATGTAAGGGAGGAGGGGTCAAGCACTTGCCGAGAACCATTTTATAATATGGTTCAAGCAGCTCAACAACCCTTATATGATGGTTGCTCCACCCACAGTGAGCTATCTGCGGCAGTGAGGCTGTTGAGTATTAAATCTGATTATAGTATGCCTCAAAACTGTTTTAATGAAGTTGTTCAATTAGTGAAAGAGATGTGTCCTCCTAACAACCGCGTGCCTAACAACTACGGGCAAACGAAGAAGGTTGTTAAAGATCTTGGCAACGATGTGGTCCAAATTGATTGTTGCCGGAAAGGTTGCATGCTATTTTATAAGGAGGACGCAAACTTGGATGCGTGCAAGTTTTGTGGGCATTCAAGATGGAAGAGGCAAAGGTCACATCAAAGGAATCAGAATCCATTGCCATACGTAAGGATGCATTACTTGCCGTTAAAACCTCGACTGCAGAGGTTGTACGCATCAAGAAGTACAGCAGAGCACATGAGATGGCATTATGAACATCGACGTGAGGACGGTGTTTTATGTCATCCATCAGATGGAGCAGCATGGAAACATTTCGATTCCAAATACCCTCAATTTGCTGCAGAGCCTCGGAATGTGAGGCTTGGCTTATGTGCTGATGGATTTAATCCCTACACATTGTCTTCAAGATCATACTCCATTTGGCCGGTGGTCGTTACACCATATAACCTTCCCCCTGAAATGTGTATGACAACACCGTTTATGTTCTTGACTTGTGTACTCCCCGGGCCCAAAAATCCCAAGAACAACATAGATGTATATTTACAACCTCTTGTCGATGAGTTGAAAGAGTTGTGGGATGTTGGAGTTGAGACTTACGATATTTCTACGGGGCGTACATTTCAGATGAAGGCTGCACTTATGTGGACGATTAATGATTTTCCCGCGTACGGAATGTTATCTGGGTGGAGTACTAATGGCCAATTGGCATGCCCCGTATGTATGAAACAACAAAAGGCTTTGAGATTGCGAAATGGAGGTAAATTCTCATGGTTTGACTGTCATCGGTGTTTTTTGCCAAGGAATCATGCATTCAGAAGAAATACAACTGCATTTAGGAAAGGGAGAACTGTTACAGGGGGTCCTCCTCGTCGATTGACCGGGGAAGAACTGTATGTGGAGGTGGAAGATTACCCAATGGTAACCACAGATGGTGACTTCGTCGCACCAGGATTTAAGGAGAATGAGCACAACTGGACAAAACAGAGCATATTATGGGAGTTGCCTTATTGGCAGCACCAACTGCTCCGCCATAATTTGGATGTGATGCACATTGAAAAGAACTTCTTCGAAAACATTATCAACACTGTGATGGATGTTAATGGGAAAACAAAGGACAATGCCAAATCAAGAATGGATGTTGCCGAAATATGTGATAGGCCAGAATTACATTTACATTCAGGCCCAAGTGGTAGGCTGGTGAAACCACAAGCGAAGTTCGTACTTCCTGTGGATAAAAGAAGAGAGTTGTGTGAATGGGTGAATGAGCTTCAAATGCCTGATGGATATTGCTCTAATTTGAGAAATATCGTGGACCCTAATGAGGCTAAGTTCAACAACATGAAAAGTCATGACTGTCATGTCTTCATGGAGACTCTTTTACCAATTGCATTTGGTGCGCTCCCAGATGATGTGTTGAAACCTCTTATTGAGATAAGCCAGTTCTTCAAGAACTTATGCTCAACAACATTGCGGGAAGATATGCTTGAGGAACTGCATCGCAACGTTGTCATCACTTTGTGTAAGTTGGAGACCATTTTCCCTCCTGGCTTTTTCAATGTCATGGAGCACCTGCCAGTGCATTTGGCAGAAGAGACTCAACTAGGTGGTCCAGTACAATACAGATGGATGTATCCATTTGAGAGGTAAATTATACTGTAATTGATGAAAACCTTCTATGAATTCTTATATGTGGAATCACTTAAAAGTGATTGCAATTGTGAATTTGGTAGGTTCTTTGGCCGATTGAAGAGAAAGATAAAGCAGCAGGCGTGTCCTGAAGGTTCAATCACAGAAGCATACCTAGAGGCAGAGAGGACATTCTTCGCCTCGTATTACTTTGGCTCTAATGTGCCCTCCATGCGTAGTAGGCACAGGAGAAATGAAGATGACGATGAACATATAAATCATTTTCCAACTCTGTCCGTGTTTGAACCGCAAGGGACCACTATTGGTAGGGAAAGATCAAGGTATCTCACGGATGCCGAGTATGTTGCTGCTCATCTTCACGTGCTGTTAAATTGTGACGAAGTGAAACCTTATATAGGGTGAGTTGTATTTTCACATCGAATTCAGTTTATCATTCATAACGCAAGTATGTTAATACGCTTCGTAAAATGTGATAGTATTTTCACGGACCAAGTGAGAACCGCACGTCCCAATGTCAGCGACGCAGATGTCGACACCATCATCGAAACTCATTTCGCAGATTGGTTTAGTGAGAATGTAAGTATTCGAACTCATTTATTTACAATTTGAACATAACAATTAATTAGGTGCAGTGTATTAATTAAAACCACTTGTTATGTCATCGTAGGTGCATTATATTCAATTGTTCGAGACCGACAAACATTGCTACCTGAGTCAATTGGCTGTGAAGCCAAAACGGTGCGTGTCGACGTGGACGGCGTATAGAGTAAATGGATTCAAATTTCACACAGAAGCCCGTAGCGTCGGGAAGAGAACATATAATTGTGGTGTTGGTGTTTGTGGCACTGGGGAAGGCGATATTGAGAATGATTATTATGGTGTACTGGAGGACATTGTCCAAATTGAGTACGTAGGCAAACCACTTAAACGATGTGTGCTCTTCAGTTGTCAGTGGTTCGACCCCACATTGAATCGTGGGACACGATCTCATAAACTAAGCAACCTTATTGAGGTCCACCGTACAAGAAGATACCGAAAGTACGACCCATTTATCTTCCCAAACACCGCATCACAAGTATACTTTATGCCACATGCAGATCGGTCAAGGGATAGGGCGAATTGGCTTGTTGTCATACCAACCAAACCAAGGGCGAGAGTGGATCAGCAATACACTCTACCATCTGCGTACCAACAAATGGACATGACGACTATCGTCGAACCTGCGAATGACGCCATCCCTGCGTCATTAGTGGATGAAAGTGCACCACCGGATGAGGTTAACAATGAAATAGGGTTTTCATTCGTTCAGGGAAATGACGAGATAGATGAGGTACAAAATGATGAGGATGAAGAAGAGGGGGAGTGGGATGACTGTAATGAAACAGATGAAGGTTAAGAAAATTTGCATTTGTATGATGATGATGACGATGACGATGACGATGCGGATGATTGAGTGGTTACGAATTCTTATGTGTTTGAGTAGTTCGCATGTCAAACAATTGTTTGGGACTTTACTTATGTTGCATGAATGAGTTTTGCAAAATTTGTGTCACCTACATACCGATTATGATGTATGATGTATGATGTCAAACGATTTACATGTACAATCATTATATATTTGCACTTGGCGTTGTTGTCACATATTTCAGGTATGGATTCAAGTTCTCGTCGAGCAAAGTCCTCCCCTCGAGGTAGAGGACGAGGGCGTCGGAGCTCTGCCGTGGATCTGACCGCAATGGACATTGATCAATCTTCCCCCCAGGTACCTCATACACCAGTTCAGCCAGGAGTGACAATGGCTCCTTACATACCAGGTATTTCAGGACCCCTGCCTCCCCCATTTGGGGCTTTCCATCAACAGACCTCATACATTCCCAACCAAAGCACGATGTACGGCCAATTTGCGTACAACATTCCTCCAAACCCCTATGTTATTCACAATGTGCACCCCACTCCCCAACCCACTCACCCTAACACAAACCAGTCCCAAAAGAACATTGGAAGTGGTGAAAGTGAAGCACAATCCAGTCATGGGAGCACTCGAGCAAAGATTTGGATTGAGCCAGATGGTAACGGGTAAGTCTTCATTTGTTATATCTTACGAAGTACTACATGAATTTTGCATAACAAGTAATGAATTTTATGTGTAATGTTCAATTAGGTTTCTCCCCAATGATGGTGCTGTTGGTAGGATTTCGCTCATATTTCAAAGCAAGTTTGACGGAGCTTGGCCTACTTGGAGCAAAGTGCCCAAACCAGTACGAGATTTGTGGTTCGGGGAGTTCAAGGTAACTACAGTGATTTCGTATTAACAATTTCTGTCAACGTGCTATATTAGTATTGCATTGTTTGATGTGTTCTTTGTTTTCATAATTGCAGAAGTGGTTTACTTGGGATCCGATCCATGAGGATCGTATGAGAAGGAATTTTGAAAACCGAGGCAACGCACGCTTGAGAGACTTCTTCGACAAAGCAAGGAAGCATAACAAGAAGCCTGTTTGGCTCGGTGATGCTCAATGGGAGGGACTCCAACAGCACTGGGCGAATGAACATTACAAGAAATTGTGTGAGACAGCCCAGAAGAACCGACTGGGGACTCCAGAAAGTGGTGGCCCATCTCTCCACACCTGTGGCTCGATCCCCATGCATGAGCATAGACGGCGTCTGGTAAATGAATTAATGTTTGCTATGTTTTCATTAAAGTTTAATAATGTATTTTGTATTGTACTTGACATCATTCTTTCTGGCACGTACATAGAGGGAACAATTTGGGACGGAGCCCACCATTGTCGAATTGTTCAGTCGCACTCACAAACTCCAAGGTAAAGAAGATGCCCCCTGGGTTGACAAGAAATCACAACAAACATATGTAAGCAACTAGTTATTCTCAATCTTCATTGGTAGTTGAACATGAACTCGTATACTTCATTTTAAGTTATTGTACTATGCATGATTTTGTGCGCATGTTGCGGTGTTGTAGGAAACTTTTGAACGCGATTTTCAAAATGTTATCAATTCTCAAGGGGGCGGGGATGGATCTTCTAAAGATCCAAACCAGCCATTTCCCAACCCAAATGAGTTGTGGGTGAAGGCGTTCAAGAACAAGAAGGGTCGGATTTACGGCATTGGTGACGAGGCTGTCAACATGAGGGAATCCGGTTACTTCAGTCCCACTCAAAGATCCGGTATTGTTTTCATATTACAGTTCCAACAACCATGGTTATACATTTAATTTACTTAATGACAAAGCTAGTATAGTAATTTACTTAAATGTCTGTCAGCAGGTTCGGGTTCTACGCCATCGCAACACGAGCTCAATGAGTTAAGGGGTGTAGTAACCAACTTGGGGGGTGAGCTATCTTCACAAGTTGAAAGCTACCGGTTGGTTATGGAGAAATGTAAGCAACTGGAGGAATCCAACAGATTGCTCACACAAAGCAACCAACAACTGAGCCAACAAATGATGAGCATCGATCAACGCCTCCAAGCTTTCTTTCAAATGCAACAGGCGTCTGGCTCGGGATCTCAGCCACCATTTACTCATCCCTCGCAACATCATGAGGAAGATGGCGAGGAAGAGGAAGAGGAAGAGGAAGGCGAAGAGGAAGAGGAAGGCCTTGGTGATTGATGAGTTGGTTGCAGTTTTCCTTCACCTGGTGGCTCTTCTGCTTGATTCTTCACGAAGTATATCATTTCTCTTGCTGCTTGCTTCCCTTCCCCTTCCTGCTAATTTCACTCCCCTCCCCCTACTGCCTATTTGACTTCCCTCCCATTTGGCGCTTACTTCACCCTCTTCTTCAAACATATATATCACTTTATTCTCAATTACTGGTAACTTGTGGTTATTTTGTTTGGATTTGTGGTTTGTGATATGTACAGACTTCGTTTGGAGCTTGTAGTTTGTGATATGTAGAAAGTTTGTTTGGAACTTGTGGTTTGTGAATTGAAAACCCTTG
The DNA here is from genome assembly GCA_017589665.1 of Selenicereus undatus. Classification (NCBI taxonomy): domain Eukaryota; kingdom Viridiplantae; phylum Streptophyta; class Magnoliopsida; order Caryophyllales; family Cactaceae; genus Selenicereus; species Selenicereus undatus. The sequence continues at coordinate 99,949,563 of JACYFF010031956.1, read as the reverse complement.
GTTTTCAATTTGTGTGTTGTTGTGGATGTGAAATTCCACCTTTGTGTGGGTTGTAATTGTTGAGAACGCTTCGAATGAAGTCGTTGGATGTTGATTGGGTGCGGAAATCTTGTAAATTTCTTGCAGGGAATTATTTGTATGTACGGAATTGATAAAAAACAAACAATTTTATTTAAAAAAAAACAGAAACATAGCGATGGAATGGCGACGGATACATTTTTTTGTTTTTGTTTTTTGGGAGGAGGTGGCGACGGAATTTCCGTCTCTAATTCCGTCGCCCCGTCGCCACCTCCTGCCCCGCCACTTCCCCGCCAAAAAAAAGTTCGTCGCACATTCTGTCGCTGAATCCGTCGCTGATGGCGACGGATTTTTGAAATTCCGTCGCCGGCTACTCAGCTGTGAGACCCGGAGTTTTGTCGTATTCGTCTAATGAATTTTATGCCTGTTGGGTTGAAGTAGTTTACCTGAATACCCTTCAGCCTTGAAAGTAGTTCGATGTTATTAAATCGAACCTGGATAGATTTGGGAACGAATAGTTGATGAACGACCATATTATGGACTTGGGTTTAGGAATCGGTTACGAATTAGACTAGCAGTGTTAAGGTTGGGACAGTCGCGTAAACAATAGAAATAAGGGAAGGGCAAAACCGTAATTTTACCCCCCTATTTCTTCTTCTCCTTCCCCTTCCCTGGGCACGACACAGAACCCCCCCGACCGGCTCCCTCTCTCTCTCTCTTCGAACCACCGCGGTTCCTCCCCAGCTTCGCGTCCCCCTCCTTCCTCGCACCACACCCAAGCCACTGAGCCCCCAACTCGACCAACCCCAGCGCCGGCAACCTCCCTCGCACGGCAGGACTGAGACGTGGGCGCACGGCAGGACGAAAATCCGGCGAAGAACCGGTCGAACGCCGGTGAACTTGAGGCATGCAAGGTGAATTTGAACCCCTCATTCATCTATAAGTGTATTCTTGACCTAGATTCTTCCTAATTGTGGTTAATTTCATCAGAAATTGCAAGTTAGGGTTTCGGTTTGGTGGAGTCCGAACCCCCACGCGAAGGCAAACGGAATTCATGGGTGTGTGTTCTCGAATTCGTCTTCAATCTAGCCAATTGCACGCAAATTGCTTGAATTCAAGTGGGTAATCCTTTAATCCCACTTATTTTAAGGATTTCGAATGATAATCGTATGATTGAGTTTATGGATTTGCTAGTTATAAGTGTTTATGCCTAAAGAGTATGAAATATGCTAGAGATACGTATTTGAAGTGAATTATAAGCGTTTAGTTTTGAATCGAATCAATTTGGGCTAATTCGAAGTGAGTTATATGTGTTTAGCTTCGATTCGAATCAATTTGGGTGAATTATGCGTAATATGTTAATTCGAGGTGAATTATATATGGTTAGCTTCGAATCAAATCAATTTGGGCTAATTCGAAGTGAGTTATATGTGTTTAGCTTCGATTCGAATCAATTTGGGTGAATTATGCATAATATGTTAATTCGAGGTGAATTATATATGGTTAGCTTCGAATCGAATCAATTTGGGCTAATTCGAAGTGAGTTATATGTGTTTAGCTTCGATTCGAATCAATTTGGGTGAATTATGCGTAATATGTTAACTCGAGGTGAATTATATATGGTTAGCTTCGAATCGAATCAATTTGGGCTAATTCGAAGTGAGTTAAATGTGTTTAGCTTCGATTCGAATCAACTTGGGTGACTTATGCTAATGAGGTTAATTCGAAGAGAGTTATATATGCTTAGCTTCAATCAAGTTGGATGAAGTAGGCTTGAGGTGTTAATTGAAAGTGAGTTACATATGTTTAGTATCGATTGAATATGTGTGGACAAACAAGTGAGTTAAGCTTATTATGTTTATGAGCAAGCTTATTACGTTTGCAAACAAATGAAGTCGTTGGTATGATTTAGCAAAACCGTCAAGTGAGAAGCAAGGTCGTTTATGATTAGGCAACCTTATTATGTTTATAAAGAGCCTTTAGTTGAAAATTGAATCGTTTTACGATTAGTAAAGGCGTTACCTTTATAAGAAGTTTTTAAAACTAAAGTAAGGTCGTTTCACGAGTTAATAAACGCATTACGTGTTTAAAAGAGCTTTTAAGTTACAAATGAAGTCGTTTTATAATTTAGCAAACGTTTTACGTTTATAAGAAAGTTTCTTAACTTTAAAACGAAGTCATCTTTGCGAGTTAGTAGCCGTATTACGTTTATATGAAACTTTTGAATTGAAAACGAAGTCGTTTTACGACTTAACAAGCTTATTACGTTTTAAAGAAGTTTTGAAGTTTTAAATGAAGCCGATTTATGGAATAACAAACTTATAACTTATATAAGAAGCTTTTAAGCTTATAACTTTTATAAGAAGCTTTTAAGTTTCGAACTTAGTTTGACTTAAGTTTGAATTAAGCATTAACTAAAAACGCTATGTTTCAAACGAGTATCGTTTTACGAGAGAGCAAACTAATTACATTTTTATGAAGCTTTTAAGTTAGAAACAAGTATCGCTTTACGATTTAGCAAACCGATTACGTTTTTACGAAGTTTTTAAGTTAGAAGCGAGTATCGCTTTACGACTGAACAAACGAATTACGTTTTTACGACGCTTTTAAGTCAGAAACAAACTCCTTTTACGATTTAGCAAACTAAGTACGTCTTTATTAAACTTTTAAGTTAGAAATGAACTTGTAAACATATTCCATAAAGTAGTTTACATGGTATTGCAATTGTCCGATTATGGAAAGTTTTTAAACCTTTGGCAAAATCGATTTATGAGTAGTAACTAAAGCTTTCACTAGCTTTTAAACACGTTATCTCTTGCGGATATTATGATTTAAACTTACGTAACTTGCATAAACAAATCGGTTTTGCATCAATTTCATTCTTTTGCGTTTAAAAGAGTTGAAACGGTCTTAAAAGGGCAACTGGAGTTGCGTATTGAGAATCATATCTTTGAAATGCATGATTGTAACTACCCAGGTTTTGAATCGTGAGTTAGTATACTCACCGTGCTTTTAAGAAGCGTTTCTCGTTGTTTGCCTAAAGGTGTAAGAAAATTATGTTTTCAGGTTTTACGTCCATAAAACCTATGTACGGAAAAGTATAAGCATGTTTGTGTTCTAAGTATGTATGTTTATGTAAGTATTTACATGTATGAATGTTATACGTTCTTAAGATATATATATATATATGATTAAGTATAAGTATGTATGCTTACGAATACTTATGTTATGTCTAAGTATAAGTACGTATGTTTACGAATGCCTATGTTTATGTTTAAGTTTATGTTTAAGTA
>JACYFF010031956.1:99930090-99946242 GCA_017589665.1 Selenicereus undatus | reverse complement strand
GTATGTTTACGAATGCCTATGTTTATGTTTAAGTTTATGTTTAAGTATAAGTATGTATGTTTACGAATACGTATGTTTATGTCTAAGTATGTTTATGTCTTCCTAAGACATATATGTGAAAAAGTACGTATGTATATGAATGATTATGTTTATGTGTATGTATACGTTGAGGAGCTACTCTAGAAACTTTAAGCTTAAGTCTGAGACCCAGGGATGGTGGCTTAGTTCCCGCCTGGTATTATGTATGTTATGTTATGATAGATTCAGGGATGGTGGTTTGATTCCCGCCTGAAGTCTATGTATGAAAATTTATGTCTCAGCATAGTATGATGTCTGTCCGGATAGGCGTATGTTGCCGCTCGAGTTTGGCCGACTCGGGATGGCAGTAACAAAGTACCTCTAAGAGTCTAGTCTCCTCATTTACGTGAATAAGATACTACATATGTTTTCGGTAAGTTTATGTTTTGCTATGTTTATGGATTTACGCAACGGCTTACGTTTTACGATTTCACGCAACGGTTTATGCTTTATGATTTCATTGAAGTTAAACGTTTTGGTATGTCTATGATTCCTTTTGGTTTATGGAATGAATATGATGTATGATGAGTAAGTCTTCAACTAAAATGAATTATGAAAGGCTTTTGGTAAGTTATATGTATTTTAAGTATGTTTTGGGAGAGAGGGTTTACTCACTGAGCGGTGATTGCTCACTCCCATTACTTTCCCCTTTTCCCAGGTTCAGGTGACTGCTGCGTGGAGCGCCCAGGGTAGATTTACTCCATAATTATGATTTTGTTGTGTATTGTCGATTGTGGTTGGAAAGGTTGCAAAGTTATGTAAATAGCCTGTTTCTTGTAAGTTTATGAATGATAGCAAACTCTGTGTACTCCGGGTGCGTGGCCCGTAGAGTTTGGACTCCGGCGTGTAGCCGTTGAGCTGTTGTGGTTGTTGACTTGTATTGCAGGGTTGTAATGTAGGGCTTTAAGCCTGGGAAACGGTAAGTTTTCAGGGGAAACTCTGCCCGTTTTGCCCCAGAAAATTAAGAAAGTTTAAAAAAAAATTGGCATTTGTAACCCGAGGGTCAAATTTGAGACTCAATTATGTTATAGTGGCTTAAGTGTTGAGTCCCTTTTATGTTATGTTTCAAAGAAGTTTTAGTATGTTGCCTTAACAGTCCTTCCCGGGGAAGGACTGTGGCGTGTAACGCGACCCGGCGAGGTCGGGGTGTTACATCAGCGACGAGCGAAAATCCGACAGTCGTATTCCGTTGCCATTTCCGTCGCTGATATGAAATTTCCGTCACCGATTAACAATATTCCGTCGTTAAATCCGTCTGTATTTTGCATTTTTCTTGTAGTGAGAAAAACTCTAATAATTTGATCATCTCCCTCGACGTTTCAAATTTTCAATGAAAACAACAATGCGCACTATTTCACATGTATCTAAATTGTTTGGTGACCTATTTATTTATATCAATTAAAAAATTTTGAATATCTATACTACAAATTATAATATGATTTTCATAATTTGCAAAAGTTATTGTTAAGATATATAAAAAAAATCACAAAATTTGACTTTCTTTTTTACATACGTAGATAAGAGTATGGTCCTCTATATCTTCAAAAGTTTTGTTATTTTGAAAATTGAATGAGGTGGTCAGGTTGGGGGTTTAGAATAATATGGAGGGGGTGTTGGGAGATTTCATTGGGTTACGAACCCTAGCAGTAGGATCAAATTGCATTAATGGACATACAGGATGAGTTTAATATTAAAAAGTTGATCCTTATTTACACTACAAGAAAAATGCAAAATAAAGACGGAATCAGCGACGGAATATGGTTAATTAGAGACAGAAATTTAAGATCAGCGACGGATTTGGCGACGGAATGTAGCAGTCGGATTTTCGCTCGTCGCTAAGTAGTTGGCGACGGATTCAGCGACGGAAATTGCGACATACATTTTTTGGCGGCGAAAAGAAGCGGGGCACTGGGTGGCGACGGAATTCACATTCCGTCGCCCCAGCGACGGAATCAGAGATGGAAATTCCGTCGCCACCCCCTGCCCCAATTTTTTTTTTCCGTTATCTGTCGCCATTCCGTCGCTGGTTTCTCTTTTTTTAAAAATAAAATCGTTTGTTTTTTATCAAATCCGTACATACATACAAATGATTCCCTACAAGAAATTTACAAGATATTCGCACTCAATCGACATCCAATGGCTTCGAATAGGGCTTCATTCAAAGCGTTCTCAACAAATTAAAGCCACACAAAGGTGGAATTCCACAGCCAACACAACACATCGCATCCAACCAAGGGTTTTCAATTCACAAACCACAAGTTCCAAACAAACTCTGTACATATCACACACTACAAGTTCCAAGCAAAGTCTGTATATATCACAAACCACAAATCCAAACAAAATAACCAGAAATTACCAGTAACTGAGAATGAAGATATATATTTATGTTTGCAGAAGAGGGTGAAGTGAGCGCCAAATGGGAGGGAAGTTAAATAAGCACCAGGGGGAGGGGAGTGAAATTAGCAGAAAGGGGAGGGGAAGTAAGTAGCAAGAGATATGATGTACTTCGTGAAGATAAGCAGAAGAGCCACCAGCTGAAGGAAACTGCAACCAACTCAATCACCAAGGTCTCCATCTTCCTCTTCGGCTTCCTCTTCCTCTGCCTCACTATCTTCCTCATTATGTTGCGAGTGATGAGTAAATGGTGGCTGAGATCCCGAGCCAGACGCCTGTTGCATTTGAAAGAAAGCTTGGAGGCGCTGATCGATGCTCATCATTTGTTGGCTCAGTTGTTGGTTGCTTTGTATGAGCAATCTGTTGGATTCCTCCAGTTGCTTACATTTCTCCATAACCAACCGGTAGCTTTCAGCTTGTGACGATAGCTCACCCCCCAAGTTGGTTACTATACCCCTTAAGTCATTGAGCTCCTGTTGTGATGGCGTAGAACCGGAACCTGCTAACAGACATTTAAGTAAATTACTATGTTGGCGTTGCCACTAAGTCATATCAATGTATAACCATGGATGTTGGAACTTTAATATGAATACAATACCGGATCTTTGAGTGGGACTGAAGTAACCGGATTTCCTCATGTTGACAGCCTCGTCACCAATGCCGTAAATACGACCCTTCTTGTTCTTAACCGTCTTCACCCACAACTTATTTGGGTTGGGAAGTGGCAGGTTTGGATCTTGAGAAGAGCCATCCCCGGTCCCTTGGGAGTTGATAACATTTTTAAAATCACGTTCAAAGGTTTCCTACAACACCGCAACATGCGCACGAAGTCATGCATAGTACAATAACTTAAAATAAAGTATACAAGTTCATGATTTGACTACCAATGAAAATTGAGAATAGCTAATTGCTTACATATGTTTGTTGTGATTTCTTGTCAACCCAAGGGCCATCATCTTTGCCCTGGAGTTTGTGAGTTCGACTGAATAATTCAATAATTGTGGGCTCCGTCCCAAGTTGTTCCCTCTATGTACGTGCCAGGAAGAACGATGTCAAGCAAAACACAAAATACAGTATTGAACTTAAACGAATACCTAGCAAACATTAATTCATTTACCAAACGTCGCTTATGCTCATGCATAGGGAGGGAGCCACAGGTGTGGAGAGATGGGCCACCACTTTTTGGAGTTCCCAGTCGGTTTTTCTGTGCTGTCTCACGCAATTTCTTGTAATGTTCATTCGCCCAGTGCTGCTGGAGTCCCTCCCATTGAGCATCACTGAGCCAGACAGGCTTCTTGTTATGCTTCCTTGCTTTGCCAAAAAAGTCTCTCATCCGTGCATTGCCTCGATTTTCAAAATTTCTTCTTATACGGTTCTCATGGACCGGATCCCAAGTAAACCACTTCTGTAATAACGAAAACGAATAGCACATCAAATTAGTCAATACTAATTAATCACATATTTCATAAACTGTTAATATGAAGTCACTGTAGTTACCTTGAACTCTCCGAACCACAAATCTCGTACTGGTTTGGGCACTTTGCTCCAAGTAGGCCAAGCTCCGTCAAACTTGCTTTGAAATATGAGCGAAATCCTACTAACAGTAGCCTCATTGGGGAGAAACCTAATCGAACATTACACATAAAATTTATTACTTGTTATGCAAAATTCATGTAGTACTTCATAACGTAGAACAAATCAAGACTTACCCGTTACCATCTGGCTCAATCCAAGTCTTTGCTCGAGTGCTCCCATGACTGGATTGTGCTTCACTTTCACCACTTCCGATGTTCTCTTGGGACTGATTTGTGTTAGGGTGAGTGGGTTGTGGAGTGGGTTGGGGAGTGGGGTGCACAGTGTGAATAACATGGGGGTTCGGAGGAGGGTTGTACGCAAATTGACCGTACATGGTGCTTTGGTTGGGAATGTATGAGGTCTGATGATGGAAAACCCCAAATGGGGGAGGCAAGGGTCCTGAAATACCTGGTATGTAAGCAACCATTGTCGCTCCTGGCTGAACTGGTGTATAAGGTACCTGGGGGGAAGATGGATCAATATCCATTGCGGTCGGATCAACGGCAGAGGTTCGACGCCCTCGTCCTCTACCTCGAGGGGAGGACTTTGCTCGACGAGAACTTGAATCCATACCTGAAATAGGTGAGAACAACGCCAAATACAAATATATAATGATTGCACATGTAAACCGTTTTCCTCATACATCATAATAGGTACGTAAGTGACACATATTTTGCAAAGCTCATTCATACAATATAAGTAAAGTCACAAACAATTGTTTCACATGCAAATTACTCATACACATAAGAATTCGTAACCACTCAATCATCAGCATCCTCATCGTCATCATCATGAGACAAATGCAAATTTTCTTCAGTTTCATCTGTTTCATGACCGTCATCCCACTCCCCCTCTTCATCATCCTCACCATTCTCTACCTCATCTATCTCGTCATTACCCTGAATGAATGAAAACCCTATTTCATCATTAACTTCTTCCGGTGGTGCACTTTCATCCACTAATGACGCAGGGATGGCGTCATTCGCAGGTTCGACGATAGTCGCCATCTCCGTTTGTTGGTACGCAGTAGGTAGGGTGTACTGCTGATCTACTCTCGCCCTTGGTTTGGTTGGTACGACAACAAGCCAATTGGCCCTATCCCTCGACCGATCTGCATGTGGCATGAAGTATACTTGCGATGCGGCATTTGGGAAGATAAATAGGTCGTACTTTCGGTACCTTCTTGTACGGTGGACCTCAATAAGGTTGCTTAGTTTATGAGATCGTGTCCCACGATTCAATGTGGGGACGAACCACTAACAACTGAAGAGCATACATTGTTTAAATGGTTCGCCTACGTACTCAATTTGAACAATGTCCTCTAGTACACCATAATAATCATTCTCAATATCGCCTTCCATCGCCTTCCCTAATGCCACAAACACCAACACCACAGTTATATGTTCTCTTCCCGACGCTTCGAGCTTCTGTGTGGAATTTGAAATCATTTACTCTATATGCCGTCCACGTCGACACACACCGTTTTGGCTTCACGGCCAATTGGCTCAGGTAGCAATGTTTGTCGGTCTCGAACAATTGAATGTAATGCACCTAAGGTGATATAACATGTGGTTTTAATTAATACAATGCACCTAATTAATTGTTACGTTGAAATTATGAATAAATGAGTTCAACACTTACATTCTCGCTAAACCAATCTGGGAAATGAGTTTCGATGATGGTGTCGACATCTGCGTCGCTGACATTGGGACGTACGGCTCTCACTTTCTCCGTGAAAATTCTATTACATTTTACGAAGCATATTAACATACTTGCGCTATGAATGATAAACTGAATTGGAAGTGAAAATACCACTCATCCTATGTAAGGTTTAACTTCGTCACAATTTAACAGCACGTGAAGGTGGGCAGCAAGATATTCGGCATCCGTGAGATACCTTGATCTTTCTCTGCCAATAGCGGTCCCTTGCGGTGCAAACACGGACAGAGTTGGAAAATGATTAATATGTTCATCGTCGTCCTCATTTCTCCTGCACCTAGTGTGCATGGAGGGCACATTACAGCCGAAGTAATAGGACGCGAAGAATGTTCTCTCTGCCTCTAGGTATGCTTCTGTGATTGAACCTTCAGGACACGCTTGCTGATTTATCTTTCTCTTTAATCGGCCAAAGAACCTACGCAGTTCACAATTGGAATGAATTTTAAGTGATTCCACATATACGAATTCATAGAAGCTTTCATCAGTTACAGTATAATTTACCTCTAAAATGGATACATCCATCGGTACTGTACTGGACCACCTAGTAGAGCCTTTTCTGCCAAATGCACTGACAGGTGCTCCATGACATTGAAAAAGCCAGGAGGGAAATGGTCTCCAACTTACACAAAGTGATTCCGATGTTGCGATGCAGCTTCTCAAGCATATCCTCCCGCAATGTTGTTGAGCATAAGTTTTTGAAGAACTGGCTTATCTCAATAAGAGGTTTCAACACATCATCTGGGAGCGCACCAAATGCAATTGGTAAAAGAGTGTCCATGAAGACATGACAATCATGACTTTTCATGTTGTTGAACTTAGCCTCATTAGGGTCCACGATATTTCTCAAATTAGAGCAATATCCATCAGGCATTTGAAGCTCATTCACCCATTCACACAACTCTCTTCTTTTATCCACAGGAAGTACGAACTTCGCTTGTGGTTTCACCAGCCTACCACTTGGGCCTGAATGTAAATGTAATTCTGGCCTATCACATATTTCGGCAACATCCATTCTTGATTTGGCATTGTCCTTTGTTTTCCCATTAACATCCATAACAGTGTTGATAATGTTCTCGAAGAAGTTCTTTTCAATGTGCATCACATCCAAATTATGGCGGAGCAGTTGGTGCTGCCAATAAGGCAACTCCCATAATATGCTCTTCTTCGTCCAGTTGTGCTCATTCTCCTTAAATCCTGGTGCGACGAAGTCACCATCTGTGGTTACCATTGGGTAATCTTCCACCTCGACATAAAGTTCTTCCCCGAACAATCGGCGAGGAGGACCCCCTGTAACAGTTCTCCCTTTCCTAAATGCGGTTCTATTTATTCTGAATGCATGATTCCTTGGCAAAAAACACCGATGACAGTCAAACCATGAGAATTTACCTCCATTTCGCAATCTCAATGCCTTCTACTGTTTCATACATACGGGGCATGCCAATTGGCCATTAGTACTCCACACAGATAACATTCCGTATGCGGGAAAATCATTAATCGTCCACGTAAGTGCAGCCTTCATCTGAAATGTACGCCCCGTAGAAATATCATAAGTCTAAACTCCAACATCCCACAACTCTTTCAACTCATCGACAAGAGGTTGTAAATATACATCTATGTTGTTCTTGGGATTTTTGGGCCTTGGGATTACACAAGTCAAGAACATAAACGGTGTGGTCATACACATTTCAAGGGGAAGGTTATAAGGTGTAACGACCACCGTCCAAATAAAGTATGATCTTGAAGACAATGTGTAAGGATTAAATCCATCAACACATAAGCCAAGCCTTACATTCCGAGACTCTGCAGCAAATTCAGGGTATTTGGAGTCAAAATGTTTCCATGCTGCCCCATCTGATGGATGACATAAAACACCGTCCTCCCATCGATGTTCATAATGCCATCTTATGTGCTCTGCACTACTTCTTGATGCGTACAGCCTCTGCAGTTGAGGTTTTAACGGCAAGTAATGCATCCTTGAGTATGGCAATGGATTCTGATTCCTTTGTTGTGACATTTGCCTCTTCCATCTTGAATGCCCACAAAACTTGCACGCATCCAAGTTCTCGTCCTCCTTATAAAATAGCATGCAACCTTTCCGACAACAATAAATTTGGACCACATCGTTCCTGAGATCTTTAACAACCTTCTTCGTTTGCCCATAGTTGTTAGACACGCGGTTGTTAGGGGGCACATCTCTTTCATTAATTGAACAACTTCATTGAAACAGTTTTGAGGCATATTATAATCAGATTTAATACTTAACAATCTCACCGCCGCAGATAACTCACTGTGGGTGGAGCAACCATTATATAGGGGTTGTTGAGCAGCTTGAACCATATTATAAAATGGTTCTCGGCAAGTGCTTGACCCCTCTTCCCTTACATTTTGATTTGCTATTATAGCATCATCAACCATGTCCTCCATTCGATCTATGCACGATTCAGAATAGTCATTATTAACATGACTTGAACCTCCAACTTCGAGAATCTCACTATTTTGATACCCAGAACCATATTCCTGAGGTTCTATTTCCCCATGACTTATCCAAAACCAATACCCTTGCACAAAACCCTTATATATAAGGTGCATCTTGACCTCATCAGATGTCAAGTACACCCTATTTCGGCATTTCGCACAAGGACATCTATACTCCCCCCCATTCAGAAACTCTGTCTGTGTACGTGCAAATGGATCGAATTCGTTTACTCCATCTAGAAATTCTTGCGTATAACCACTACGATCATGCAATAATCTATTATACATCCACGTACGATGTGGAGGACCATTCATATTCTGCTCAAATGACAATAACCACATAAGGTATGTGATAAGAATTAATTTTAATCAAAATTATAATAAGTACATAAATTACGCAATCATATATTATGGACGCTTACTTTAACATTTTCACATGCACCCTAAAAAAAACTTACAACTAGGTCATAAATTTTACTTACATTATCACCAACATCACGAAACTAATAATTCATATATAGTTGACCACTTTATTCCACCAACATATCAAATTTAAACTTAAAATTATCAAATCTAAGTATACATTGCGTTTGGCGAAAACTTTAAACAAATATGAGCTACAACTTCATACAAACATCACATTTGAACAAAATAATAAACTAACGCATCTCAATCCACCAACACATCAACTTTCAAGTTCACATCACCAAACCTAAACCCTAAATTGCATTGAGCATAATCTCCAACCAAATTTCGACAACATTATCAATTACAACATTTCATTCCACCAACATATGAAATTTCAACTTCAAACTACCAAACCTCAACCCTAAATCGCATTTACCGAATTCTTGTAATGAATTAGAGCAATAACGTCACACACATTGCACATTTCAACATATTATCAATGAAACCATTTCATTCCACCAATACATCAAACTTTAACTTCAAACTACCAAATCTAAACCCTAAATCGCATTTACCCCAATTTTGAACCAAATTAAACCAATAACCTCACACAAACACCACATTTCATTATAAATATGAACTAACTATGAAATTCTAACAATGTAATACAAAAATTTGTAGAAATTTCAAGTTGTTTAGTTGAGAAAAATACCTCAAATCTAACATGGGAAACTTACATTATTTTTCTTGGTTTTGAATCCTCCATTTTACTAAAGTTGAGCTACTGTTGGCCTAATTAAAGGTAGAGTTCTCCCATTATCGATTTTTTCAATTACTAAAGTTGAGCTACTGTCAAATCACTTGAACCAACCTGTATTAATGAGAAAACACTGAGTATGATACCATGTCTTGAATAAAATGATGCGACCATCCCTGTGACGACAAGGATTCAGGAGCCTTAATGAGAAGTATATATGGGTTTCGACCCCCTTTTTCTCTTTGATAAAAAAGGAGAGGGGGTTATATCAAATTCAAATGAATGTAATCAAATTTATCAGGCAATGCCTGATCATTATTAATAACTCCATTCAGGACATTCACATACCAAATAAATAGTGGTATCAGTTAGCTCAACTAATAATGTCTCTTGGAATTGTTACTAGAAATTTGAGTTTGAATCCTTACATTGACATTTACACCTTATTTACATTATAAAAACCAATTTAATAAATGGGGAGAATATTTCTTAGATCTTCGTTTACTACAGTGCTGATTGCAGTAAATAATTAGTGGCCACCGTGAGAAGCATAGAGCCCTGCAAGTGGCCACTAAGGATTCATTTAGAGTTACGTGTTGAATGTCTTTGAAAGGTGCAGAGCACTGGAGTCTCGATTAGTAGAGTACACTGTAAGCATTATGTTTCCTTTGAAAACAATTTTTTTTAAGAAAAAGGGTTTTTATCCGATTATTAGTTGAAAACTAATCCGTATAAAAATATGGATGTTGGTTAACTTAATTGATAAAATTTTTGATAATTATTACTTGAGAGTTGGGTTTGATTATTCCCTACATCAACCTTTGTGCCTTACTTCACACTAAAAATAGAATAACCCATACAAAAATATAATGAAAATAGACAATTACTCAGTAGAAAGGAAGTTTTGGAGCAACGGTAAGGTTGTCTCCGTGTGACCAAAAAGGTCACGGGTTCGAGCTGTGGAATCAGCAACTGACAAAGTCAGGTTAAGTTGACTACAATTCACCTCTTGGGGTGCGGCCCTTCCCCGGACCCTGCGTGAACGCGGGATGTTTATGCACCGAGCTGCCCTTTTTTACTCAGTACAAAGGTATAACCCTAAGTCAGAACTCACAAAAAATACATATAAAAAATGGCTACAACCATGGACGGATAACAATTTACAATTTACAAGATGAAGCAAATTGAAGATCATACAGGATAGTAATTAAACCAGAGGTTAACCGAATTAAAAACCTAATGGACTTATATTCTTAATTTATTCACATTATTCTTGATTGATCAAAATAGCATAATATCATAATAAAACATTAATACACCAACAATTTGCGGGAGGGTCTCTAAACCCTAATGAAAAGTCCACAAAGACCATATAACGTACTCTAAGACCATCTAACAATGTGCTAAGATTATGGGTGTTCATTACTCGGTCCAAATCCGGACTGGACCGAAGATCGGGCTAGACCGGACTGGACCGAATTTTATGGTCCACAAATTTTTTGTATTCATTCTTCGGTCCGGTCCGGTCCGGACCGAGGACTGAATATAAAGATTTGAAAACCGACTTCTTATTTACTCAATTTTAATTTTCTTTTGCAACTTATAATTTTTCAAACATTCAAGAATATTAATTTGTTTTTTATAGTGAAAATATGTAGAAATTTTTCATATTGAAATAAATATAAGATGTTCATATTGTAAAAATTTGCTAGCTTTATGATTCGGTCCGGTCCGGTCCGACTTTTTTCGGTCTGGTCCCGGTCCGTAAGTTCCCTCTTGTTCAATCCTCAGTCCAACCCAGTCCGGTCTGAGTTTAGACCGATGAACAGCCCTAACTAAGATATAAGAGTGGGAGAGCTATAGCATAATATGTCAAGATTATAAAACCTATTCATGAGCCTTCAATTATCAGATTAAATAGAGGGGAAAAAAAGACATTCCACTACATGCCCAAATTTAGGTGGGTGTACAACTCATGACATTGGAATTAAGTTAATTAACCTTCACCAATAATAAAAATTAACCCGACTAAACCAAATATAGTCTGTCGGTTGTCTAGTTCGGCAATTATCCATACCCAAAATGACCCAATCAAGACCAAACTAACTAGCTTCAAGCTGTTGATTATAAGAATTACTTAATTAAACATAAGCACGACCTCAATCCAATATTGAGCCAACCACAGATTTTCAACCAAACCCACGCAATTCAACTCAACCCCCATTTGCCATCACTAGTGACACATATATAGGGTCCAAAAATTGATAGACAAAATTGAGAATACAAAGTACGTAAGAAGCATATATGATACACGTATAAAGAGATGAGATTCTTGGCTTTGATTTGCGAGTGAAAGGTTTATGTTACAATACCCTTCAAATATTCTTCAAATGTGCTTCATTCCAGTACTGAAGCTTTACAGTTGGTGAGTACTAAGCTTAATTGTAAGATGCCTGTCGTCCTCGTTCCAGAACGCATGGGAATGGGTAGCATTTAAGTCCAAAGGAGGCCCGATTAAACGTACGTCATATATTGTTCAAGAGTCGGAGTGATGTATGTAGGCTGTAGCAAAGGTACGAGAGAAACAAATGGCTATTCCCACCATCCTTTCAAAGTTGAAACCCGAAAAAAATTCAGAAATTAAAAAATCACCATGCATGATTCAACGAAATTGATGCTTTCAGATTAAAAAGTATACAGCACACAAGTCAAAACCTAATTAGAGAAGCACATATACTTGCAGAGTAGAGAGAAGGGAGGGCTGGATCGGAGTCCTTCAGACTTGGGGTGGCAAAGAACGTCGTTGGGAACCTCCCACACCATGGTTGCCTAGTGACTGTTGAGGACCTAGAGAGCGAAAAACACGACATTAGGTCGAATCAGATAACATTAGGATAATCACTGTTGACATAGAAGGCCAGCGGGTTGGGATGCTGGACGGCGAACCATTACCGGTGGCTTTAGGAGGAGGGCAGTGCTTCGCACTCGCTGTTCGAGAACGAAACCCTCAGCTCGCAACTGTAGGAGACCAAAGGCCAAAACGCGGCTAAGTTCAAGGACAGATAGAGACCGAAGAAATATTGGGCGCTATTTGAAATGAGCCACCTGGTTCAGTCTCTCAATTTAGTCTCCATTTGGGCTCAAGTCCTTTGGTCTCTAAATTAGTCGTAATTATAGTCCGATTTAAACTACGGTGTCTAAATTTAGTCTCAACGAACACTCACGCTAACCGTCTTTAATTATGGTGTCAAATTCAAAATAGAGATTGAATTTTAATTTGATCTCTAATGAGGCGAAGTCTTACAGTGAAGCCTAAAATGCATTTGTATAGAAGGATGTGTTAGAGTATAAAGCCTATTCTTGAACCTTCAACCACTAACTTTAACTTTTGGTCAAGTTGACTAAGGACCTATTCTTTTAAACTTATCATAATTAATTTATTGTTGATAAGTGATGATAAGTACTGCTATTGCTGATGAATGCTGATTAGAGTTGAAATTTTGAACAGTGAATATGACTAAGTGCTGAGTAGTGAATATGACTAAGTGCTGAGCAATGCGGATGAGTACTGATATATCTAATTGGTGTTGAATATTGATGATAAATACTTATAATTAAATTGAAAAGACCATACCTTGAGTTAGTTTTTTTCTCCCCAATAATTTGTGGTCTTAGTTTAAACCACTAGTGGTATAACATGTTGTAGACAAAAGAAATAGCAACTGAGGTAGACGAGATTGAAACTTAGATCTCCATTAACGGATTCCAACAAATTTTTAATTACTAAAGTAACTTTACTTATAAAATAATACTTATGTAAAGAGGGTCAAATAATAATTTTAAAAGTTATATTTCAAGGGTTTATAGGATAGTATTTTCAACTCTATCTCTATGTTGCAGTCCAAAAAAGGGCCTTACAATGAAAGAATAATAATAGAAGAAAAACCCCGGGAACTAATTAACAAAGACGTTTATCATTTTTCTTTAAGCAGAGAGGGGTGAGAAAGGAAAGATGGGCCAGCGAGAAATTAAGACAAAAACGATACCCTTGCCCTTGGATCGCGATGTGGGACTGTTGTGTCCTTGTGGGTTTCCTCTCTCTCTCTCTCTCTCTCTCTCTCTCTCTCTCTCTCTGTGTACTGGTATTACCCTACTAGTCCTAGTCCAGTTGGGGCTGGGTATAGTGTTATCTCTCACCTTCCTACATATTTTCTTATTTATACGACCCCTTCCCCCTTCTCTCTGCTCATTAATTTCATTATTCTCCCCCCCCCCCCCCCCCCCCCCTCTACCTCATAAACATCTTTCAGAGATCTGATTACTAGGGTTAGGGTTTCTCTTAATTTCTCCCCGTTTTGCTCTGAGAGAGAGAGAAAAAGAGAGGTGGAAGGTAATCACAGCCGTTGCTTTCCGATGCAGCATCATCAAGATTCACATACCCAGCTCCTCTATTGTTTATTCATTCAGAAAAAAGGGTTATGAGAATCTTGATGATGCTGCAGCGGCAATAAATGGCTCAAAATCACACCCTTAATTCATCCCTAATTTCTTCTACAAACCTTATTATACTCATATTATATGTATATTATCCACTACTTTCATACAGTAAGGTCCTCTGTAAATTAAGTTTCTCAGTAGATCTTATCTAGATTTGCTTTACAAAGTACTTGGTTACTCGCGCATGTACTATATTCACAAATTTTATAGGTTTTAAATTACATATATGTACCTTTTGTTTTAGAAAATTGGAGCAATAAATAAATATTATTAATTTGATAGTGCCGTATTGATGGTAGATCTGGAGATGTGGTTTTCTGGGCATACCTGCTTATGCACATCTGTACTGCTGGGTGGATTGCAATCTCTGTGTGCTTGTTTCTTTAGTTTGTTTTGGGTATCCAGTGTTGGTGATCAGTACGTTCTCTCTCTCTCTCACTCATTAAAGTTTTTGTGGTGATAAGAGGATTTGATATGAATCTGATTTTGGGGTTTCGATTCAGAGGAAGAGGGTCCTAAACGGTGGTCAGATGGGGCTCAATTATTTCCTTACTCTATGTTTCGCCTTTCTGGAGGTCAGTCTTTGCCTCTTTATGTCTATTTTGCACGTCCATAATCATTTTTTCTGCTTTTACATAACCCTACAGCCAAGGGCGGAGCCACGTTAGGGTGGGGATCAATTGACCCCCCAGTTTTTTTGGAAAAAAAATTAAATATAAGATATTTTTTGGATGAAACAGAAATATGTATTAATTAGTTCATATATATTCAACAAATCTGTGCCTGGTGGGATGGTTGGCTGCTCTTTAGTTGTTGTAGAGGTCACGGGTTTGACTCTCCTTCCTTGGTTCGCCTTCTATGTTTTTTTTTTTTTTGGAGTGTTGCCCTTCATTTTCTCTTGTTTTGTTCTCAGTCCTCTTGACTCTCTACATGCCCAGACTCTTTGCTTTCGTCCTCAGCCCTTCACTGGCTCACTCAGACACTCACGCAGCAATGGCCACTAGTCCCACATACTATCTCTCTCATTCCCTGCCCAGTGCCCAGTTGCCGCGGCCGCCACTTGTGCCGCCGCCTCCACTCCTCCTCAACTGTCCTCCTAAGTCCCCAGTTCCAATTTGAGGTAACTCTCAAAAATTTTCAATTTTTGTTTTTAACTTTGTTATTTTATAAATAATTATATTTATTTTACTGATTTTAGTCCGATTCATGTTAAATAATTGATTAACTTAGTAAATTACTCATGATTCATGAATTGAAAAATAAGAATTTTAACCTAATTGTCCTCTTGGTTGAAGATTTAAAGTTGGGCTAATTTTATTTATAATTGCTTCATTGTTTATGTTTAGTTTACTAATTTTTATTGAATTTGTGATGAATAAGTGGTTAATTTAGAGGTTTACTCATTAATTAAAAATTTAGATTTTGCCTTTCCCTTTCTTGATTGAGAATTTAGAGATTTGCGGAATTCATTTTCAAAAACTATTAAAGTTTATGTTATGTATATTATTAATCTTGCCCCCTTGCTTTAAATCTTGGCTCCGCCCCTGCCTACAACAATTTTTCATTTTTTCTTGCGATGTTCAAATCGAAGCATTTCTATGGCTATGCTACCTGCACTTGGAGCTAGCAGACTCTCTGATCAATTCGAGTTAGCATGTTCGAGCTAGCTAGTAGTGATTAGATCGATGATATATTGGTTTACTTTGGTGCTTTGAAACATGTCATATGTGGTTCAGATTGACTTCAAGTTTGTTTCAAGTTTGTTGATATCTGGTCCGACTAATGAACTTATCTTGTAGATGAAAACTTTAGGTTGAATTCCATCAAAGTCAGCTCAATTCTGATTTTTGTCCAAATTAAGTAATTAGAGAATGAGTTTGATCATTCAGTTTAAGTTTTGGGTTAGCTATGTTAAGTGTACTAAGAGTCTTTATTTTGCACCAACATGACATTGTTAGAATCTTCCAACTTGGGCGCTTAGACTTCCATATGACAACTAGACACTTTAAATTGGAGTCAAACTTTTTGAAAAATCTCTTGAAAATAATTGAGTTTATCACTTGGGCACGCATAAGGTACTGGACACTTGAACATGAGTCTAAGTAAAATAGTGTGATTTCAAAGACTAGGTGGGTTTCTTGTGAAAGTTTGGGAAATGCTTGCCATGATCGCTTATATGAATTATGCCAATTCGTTAATGCCCTTTTAATTGTAGAATTAATATAGTTCTATGTTAAACTCCAAACATA
>JACYFF010031956.1:99889493-99929690 GCA_017589665.1 Selenicereus undatus | reverse complement strand
GGTAATAATCGCGCTCCAACAAACAAAACAGGTTTGAAGGAAGTATGTAGCTCGGGTTTGTGAATATTGAGAACCCTATACAGTATACACTTTGTTACTCGGATAGTCAAATGGACAACAAAAGTTTTTGTTATGCTGCTTAATACTGCTAATTTACAGTGTGACATCGTAGTACTCTATGTAGAAATGCCCTTCCAATTAGGGCTGATAAAAATTCAAATCTGAGTCAATTCGGATCCGGACAAATCAGACATTCGAATAAAAATTTCATACCCGGACCCTATTTGGCTTATAAATCGGACACTTTGACCAGACCCGGGCCCGAATGTCCGATGTCCTGATTTGGTTGTCCGAATGTTCGAATTTGTGATATGATTTTAGGATATTCTGACAGAAATTTTGTGTGACTGAACCCGAATCCGATTTTTAATGTCCGAATCCGGTTGTCCGAATTTGTTTTTATAAAATTTTCTAAATAATTTGGACTAAAATGACATATAAATGTAATTGTCCGATATTCGAACCCGGTTGTCCGAACCCGAAATAGTTCAAAAATCTGGGCAACTCGAACCGAATGTCCAAATTCGAACCCGATCCGGCTTTAAATTCGAATATGACCGGTTGTCCGAATTTTAAATTCGGATATGACCGGTTGTCCGAATTTTAAATTCGAACATAAATTTAATGATCGTATCCGATTTTTTCAGATCAGATAAATTCGAATAATTGAGTCCGATAAATTTTTATCAGCCCTACTTCCCATTAGCCATGAATATAATGTCAGATAGGAAAAGACTTATAATCAAGTATATATTGCATTTGCTTCTGGTGTGCTTAATTAGGGCCTCTGTGTATTCTGATGTGTCTAGTTTATATCCACAACATGATGTGATTTCACATGTGTACTGACTGTCAGACTTTGAACTTCCAATTATCCTTTTAAACACCCCCCAAAAAAGAAAAAAAATGAGAAAAAAATTTTTGCTCAAAGTTTTCAACCCTGACATCTTTTTCTTGTGTTTGATGATGTGTTAAAGTATTTCATTAATAGCTTCAAACTAAGAGCATTACTAGCGGAAGAAATGCATGGGGGATGGGGGCCTGCGTTTCTCATGTGTGGCAGTGGCTTTCTGACGGTCATGGGAGAAATGAGGGGCATGCATGGAGAAATTTGTGGACATTCTTCTATGCGTGTAATTTTAAAAATTTTTTATTATTTGTTTTTGTTTTTTTAGTTAATTTATGATTTTTATATGATTAAAAAAATAGATTGTGTGTTATAAGGCGGGTCCATAATAAATTTTTTTATTGGGTTATTAAAATTGGAGTTTCATGAGTTGGAGAAGTGATGACATGCAAGTTCCAAAAATAAATTTTTGCTGATGTGGCAATCTTGAGTTCCAAAAAATGATACTCTGATTGGGAGTGCTCTAATAAGTTGTTCTAACTCCTAGTAGGAAACCATTTAAATTGTGCAATTTTAGGGCTTAAAGTCGGTTAACTGAATTGAAGTTATATTTTTGTTTTTGTGAACAGAAATTTTGGTTTGATAATTGCATAAGAGAAAAGATTGTGAACTGATTTTTTGATTAACTTGTCGACTATTAAAAAAAATTTTAAATGATTAATCGTCTAAAGTGAAGGAGACAAAATTGATTTTAACAAAAATAAAAAATATTATTGTCAGAAGAAATCTTTTAAGCTTTTAAAAGACAGAAGGATGACAACATGTGAAGTTTGGTTGTAAGGATATTAAATCTATTACAATTGTTCTCTTGATGAGTAATAATACGTATAAAGGTAAGATTGTTTACATTTGAATCTTTCTAGACTCCACATAAATGGGATCCACATTGAGAAGTGATATTATTGTTGCAAGAATAATAATTAAGGTCCAAAGATCACTATTCAACCTTTACATCTTTCGTTTTCTAAGTAACAAAAGGAAATGTAAGGAAAATTGGAAAAAAATAGCATGATTAATCACACTTTTGATAGTCAATATTAAAACTAAATTCAAAAATTGAACTCTTTTTGGTTGAGCCAGTCTATGAAAAGAAATAGATTTGTTTAATTTGATTTGGTGTTACGATTATTTTCAATGATTTTTATTATTGATGTCTATCACGGTAAGGTTGCCTACATCTGAACCTCTCTAGACCCTATAAAAACGGGACATATACTAAAAAGTGTTGTTATTATTGTTGTAATCTTTTAAAGGCACCCCTTATAATTATAGCCACAATTTTTCAAATCATTAGATTTGCTTGCACTAGAAACAGGGGGATAATATGGTTACAACTGGCAACCAGTTTGAAGTGAACTTTTAGTTACAAGAGAACCCCTGTAGGAAATAAACACTTTATTACTTAGCTTAGAGCACTGTTTAACATCTAAAAGGCACTTCCAAATTATGTTCACGTAACAGCCGCTCCTCTCCCCATCTTCTTCCTATCTTCATTTTCCTCTCTTCTGTTTGATAGGCTATAGTAATTTTACAAGACTAGGATGGCTGATTTTTCCTTCATCCTGGCCATTTACTTTTATTTCTCTTTCTTTTAATATTATTTTTATATTTATATTAGTAAGCATCTGTTTGATCATGTCAATTATGAGAGTGTCATTTTAGGTTTGATTTCAATTATTTTATGTAGTTGTTTGCTTGATTTTCAAGGGATAAATTACTGTTTTACTTTGAAGCGGCAGTTCAATTGACTTTGACATTTTTCAACTGTAATCTTTCATGTGGGAAGAATACTTCACTCAAAAAATTACACTGCCAGTTGAAGATTACATTAGATTTGTAGATCTTTTCCCCATTTTATATGAAGAAACAATAATTTGCGTCTACAATCTTCCCCATTGACTAGGCTCCCAAAAAGTTTTATTTGCCGCAGAAATATTTATATAAGAACCCAGCAAAATATTGGACCCTGTCAATATGATTTAATACTGCGCCTACATTTGTATATACTCGAAGTCTACAATCTTCATGTCATTGCTTTGTTGCATGTATGTTTGTACACATGAGGTATATGGCCTCCATTCTGTAGTCATATGAGCGATTAACGTTAGACCATTACTATTTGATCGATAATAAGCATCCGTTTTTTCATTTATCATTATTTTTATCTTTCTAGTCATGAGTGGTGGTAAATCAAGACTAACCTAGATACGGAAGCATAGGATCATTATACTATTTGTTTGGCCATGAACTGCTCAAATCGAATCACGAACACTTGAATATCTCCCAGTGGCTACTGGAGTTGCCGATGTAGAATCACGGCCCAAAAATTCTAGCTCCTTGATGGTAGGCTAAGTGAAAGAGAATTAGAGATGTGTTTTAGGAATGTACTCAAATGAATTGATGTTGTGTCTAATCCCTTGATATGATTAGCTCCTTTCATATAGGTATTCGTTGACCTAATCCTAATCATATTGGGAAACAAAATTTATAATAGGATTAGGCAAACTCACATGATGTAGTTTAGCCACTGTTCACCACTTAGGTGGCGTGGGCGCTTTACCACTACATATTATAATACACCCACTCGCCCACATAGCCTTATTTAACACAACTCTATAGCGACATGCCTCTTTCGTTTCATACAGGTAACGGGGTGTCTTACCAAAAAGTAATAAGTAGCGTTATGTGAAGTCACCGTCTAATTAACACAATACTTAGACACTCACGATATTCCAAAAATATAAAACATCACCAGAAGCATATACTATCCCTTTATACTTACTGTGATGTCAAATGATTGTCTACCAAACATAACCATCTGGGTTGATATGGTATAGGTAGATATATTCTTCCTTAGACACACATGATACGACATCTTAACCTAACTACTTTCCTATTGTGGTATGCTCAACCGTATTCATCCAAACCCTTAGAATACACATTAACGCAGCAACATCAAAGCTTTAACTTCATACCAGAGTTCTAGGTCAAAGTATTTCGTTCAGGAAGTCCATGGGATCACACATGACAAAGAAGGGAACCATTTGTCACTCCTAGAAGCTTGTCATAACACACACAATATGATATATGTGTCATGATATAGTTCCCACTAAACCAGGCACGTCACTCTTCTATACCACATGAATCGTTAGTCTAGATTTTATCCAAAACTCTAACCCGAGCCACTGGATCAAAATACCTAATGTTATCCTGACACTCGAGTTTCAACTTTTAAGGCTTTAATATAAAGACAAGGAAGTTCATATTTGACTCAACGGAGTCTCATCTCAGACATATAAGGCATATATTAGAAACACAAAATTTGTCGTTTATGCATCAGAAGTATAAAGATGAACTAATATCACACACCTAGTGCTAATATTGTTCAGTTCCATCTTGCTCGCTACTCAAGCATCAGTGCGATTATCCATGTGATAAGATCAATCAAAATCCCGATGACATTTCAATGTGCCTAATCACGCAATTTTAGATTCATGAACATTTAAGAGGAAACATCAATTATTATTATTATATAAAATGCTTAATATGCAACAATCTTTTCCATCACAAGACAAGATATATCCAAAAACTAAATCCTAAGTAGACTTAGATTCATCATATGTGCCTTGAAGGCATCTCTAGGAACGTTTGGTTAAGGGACCAACAACCTATCTTATTATGGATATGCACTTAATGGCAATTGCCTTTCTCTTTGTAGCGTCTTGAACAAAATGATAACTTCTCTTGATATGGTTGGGTTTCCAAGGGAAATTCAAATCTTATGCTAAATGGTTACAATATTCCCTAGGGGTAAGGTTGACATCTTGAAAAAAAGCTCCTTAGCCATATTGACTCCCGAGCGGCGAGGAAACAAGCAATATACTATGCTTACATAGTCGACACTGCCATGTAGTTTTGTTTCTTATTGTGCGACGATATGGCTGCCTAGTTATGGTGAAAACATAGCTTGAGGTTGACCTAAAGGCATTCATGTCAACACTCCAATCAGCATGCAAGTATCCCCTTAACTTCAAAACCCACCATAAAACAAAAGACTGGATCACTTATGCCATGAAGGTAACGTAAGACGGCTTGCCAATGCATAGGTTCTAGATTGCTCTATAAATGACTTACTAGATCAATCTCAAAGAAAATGTTTGGATGTGCATACAACATAGCATACATTAAGCTTCCTATGACACTAGCATTGGGGACATCACTCATTTTCCCATTTTCTTCTCCGTTTTTGCACAGTGATCGAGACTTGAGGTTCGGCTTTCGCCACTAGAGTGTTAGCGGGTTTGGAGTAATGCATCCCCAAGGCTTTAAGATCTTTTTAATGTAGGCTTCCTGGCACAAACCAAAGAGCTTTTTAGGACGGTCTCTAAATGTCTCCACGCCTAGGACATGCTTTGCTTTACCCATGTCTTTTATCTCAAAGATAGAGGACAAACACCACTTAATGACTTTGATCATTTCCATGTTGTTTTTAGCCAATAATACGTTATTGGCATACAGAGTAAGAAACATAATCCCCTCTGTCATTTTCCTAACATCCCAACAATGGTGTTTTGAAATCATTATCAAACTAAACAAAGTAATGGTTTCATGGAATTTGAAATACCATGTTTTAGAGTATTCCTTAAGACGATATATGGATCTTTTAAGATGATATGCATTGTCCCCTTACCTTGTGATACAAAACCAATTGGTGATTTATAAAAATTTCTTCCTATAGGGCACCACTAAGGAAGGTAGTCTTTGTGTCCATTTGAAATAGCTCCAGGTCTAAATGGACAACCAGGGGAAGAAGCAAGCAAATAGAGGCAAGCCTCACTACAAGAGAAAATGTCTCTTCATAATCTATACCCTCAATTTGGGTAAAGCCTTTCGCTACTATACGAATCTTGAACTTATCAATTGATCCGTCTTCCCAATGTTTTATCTAGAAAATAAACCATTTATTTTCAATAGATTTACGTTGGGGAGGAAGATTAATTAGTTCCCAAACCTTATTTCTTGTCATTGAATCAATCTCATCCTCGATGGAATTCACCCACTCTTTTATGGTTTGGTGAATCCATAGCATTTTCAAAAGAGTTAGGCTCTTCAATTTCTAATGAGAACATTTTCTACAAAAGGTTTCTTCAATTTTTCTCAAGATGGGTTTACTAAATCAAATATCAACCGACACAAAATCGATATTAATCGAAATGACCATATCAGAAATCAAAAACCGAACTGAATCATGTTGACTCAAAAATACCTACCTCAAACCTAACAAGACTCGAAACCAAATCGAATAATTTATTTACTGGGTCTAATATACATATTTGATTTGAGGTTAAATTTTTGGCCTACAATGCATGGCAAGCCGGAGAATCCGACAGGAGCCACCATTTTTGGACAAAAGCCCCTATTTTTGTACGTGTTTGTGATGTGTTTTCCGGCGGTGAACATATGGTGCCAAGGAAAAACCTACACGATGCTGAGGAGATAGAAATTTATCCTCATCCATGAATCTTTATGCTGCATGCGATCAAATGTAACTTTGACGTGATGTTCTCCAGCGTTTCATTTTATCCAAATCTAAAGACACTGAATTCTTGAATCAACACAATGATCAATTTAGGTAAGAATCAAATTTGAATCTCTAATAATAACTTACAAGAATTTTACCCGCTGAGCTAATTGACACCCATGTAGTTTGTGGGAGACTACACGTAACAACTTGATGACTAAAAATCAATGCTACCAAAATGTAGGTAATTAAAAATCATACTGTCAATGTCATGCACAAGAAACAAAATCAAACCCAAGCTAAAGAGAACTGGCATCAATAATTTTAAATATCGATCTGCCAGCGACTGATCTAAGTATGGTTTCATCGCATGGCGTCAAGATTAATAGCAATTTATTTGCATGAAAAAAAAGTAAAATAAAAAAAAAAGGAAAGGAAAACTAAAATATACTGATATCTCTGCCGAGACACCTGATAAAACTGGAACAATTTTATTGCGATACTTGCATTTTGATGTAGGGCTTGCAGAACTATTGAATCAGCAGTGGCTGACAAAGCTATGGGCCGACCAACAATTAAATGGGCCATCTGATGCATAGGCCCACAATGAATGGACGTATGCAACACTGAGCTTTTTTGTGATGTTTGAAAACGACAGCCTAACACAGAAGAGGATGACTAGAGGCTTGCCAATGCCAGTTACCTCCCAAACATATGCATAAGACAAATAGCACAACATTGCTTGGTTATAACTTTTTTTGGGAAGCTAAATGATGATCATTAATTGAAGGTCTTACGATATCTACATTAAACATCACAATTCATAACTAGAATAACAAAATAAACCGTTCGACAGAGAGACCTGATACCATATGCATGATTATAAATTAAGACTAAATGAAGACCGAATTGTCTTCTTGATATGTATCCTGGTCACTGACTTAGGAAAATGTTTCGTTTGAATTGCAAGAGCAAAAGAAATTCTAAGAGGGCAAGTTTCAGGTGTTCCCACATATTTCACACCGCTCATTAATCACTGAGTTTTTGTTTTTTTGATTGTTGATGATAGTTGTTGCCATGACATTGCAAGGTTATTTATAGTGTTTTTGTTTTCTTCATATCAAGAGCAATTGTAACACTTCAAAATTTTAGTTACTAATTTTGATGTATATGTCAATGTATGATTCATGTATATTTAATATGTTTTATTTTGGATATATATGTATGCTAAAATTAGTGTTAGTTTTATTATATTTTGGGGAATAATTAGAGGTGTGTCTTATTTAGTAGTATTTGTAAAAAAGAAAAAAAAAGAAGAAGAAAAAGAGAATAATTATGCCGTCCTAAAAAAAGGAAAAAAGGAGTGAAAATAAAGAAAAGGGAGAGGTGAGATTTTTTTTCCTTTTTCATGTTGTGGGGGCGGGGGGGCTCTAGTTTTCTTTCCCCCCAAACAATCATGAAACACACAACCACTCATGGCACAAAGAGCAGGAGAGGGGAAGAAGAAGAAGAAGAAGAAGAAGAAGAAGAAGAAGAAGAAGAAGCAGGAGGATAGGAACAAGGAGGAAATTGAGCTTGGTTTAGAGAATAAGATGTCTAATTTTTGCTTTCTTCAACCTAAAATTGATTAGGGAAATATTATTTTGATGGTAT
The DNA here is from genome assembly GCA_017589665.1 of Selenicereus undatus. Lineage (NCBI taxonomy): Eukaryota > Viridiplantae > Streptophyta > Magnoliopsida > Caryophyllales > Cactaceae > Selenicereus > Selenicereus undatus. Next base: position 99,921,549 of record JACYFF010031956.1, on the reverse strand, counting down.
ATGGTTGAATTTGACAAATTGATTGAAGGATAAAGTTATGAATTTGAAGTTTTTAGGGCTTAACAGATTAAAACTTAATTTCATTTGTTAGAAACCCACCACTAGAAATTTCATAGATATTTGTGGTCATTGAATTATGTGGATGATGTGACTTCGAAGATTTTCTTATGAATTTGATTTGTATAGGATGGGTTATGAATACGTTGCTTGAAAATGTCGTTCAAGAGAATTCAAGTGGGGAAAAGGGATTTTATTTTCTAATTTTTGGCAATTTCGCCTGCATGAAAACCTCTGAAAATTCCACTGTAGACTCTTACAATATTTGGCAATATTCTTCAAATTTTCATGAATTTTGGATGTGTAGTTTACGAGTTATGAATTTTTGGGTTGAATCTGCTTTGTATTAATGCATAATTTCTGCTGCTGATTGAATTTTTGATAATTATTGGCTTGGATAAAAATTTTGAAGATTTTACTACAGATTCTCTACTCTGTTTGGAACTGTTTGATAGTTTTGCATGACTTTTGGAGGTGTACATTATGAGTTATGGATTTTTGATTGGAACATTATATTTTAATTCATAATTACAATTACTGTTTCAATTTTCAATTTTTGTGGAGGATTGGTGTAGAGGAAGATTATGAAAATTTATAGTGGATTATTCATAATAATTTGCATTTACTGTAATTTTTTGTGAATGTTGGATGTGTATTCTTTGAGTTACAAATTTTTTAGTGAGAATGTCATGTTTGATGCAATTATGGGTTATTTGTACGCATAAATTGTATATTGATTGTGTTGGAGATTATTTTGAGCATTAAAAATAGTAAGGTATTGTTATTGTTTTAGAAATTTGTGAAAACTATTTTGGGCAGAATTATCCCTTGATTTGACGAGTTTTTTGCATAAATTGTTTGGAGTTGGATTATACCATGGGTTGCTTATATTTTGGTATAAGTTATGAATAAAAGCTTCTTTCAAAAAAATAAATTATGAAAATATGATTATGGTATAACTAAATTTTATTTTCGCAGAAATCATTCTAGGCACTAAAAATTTATTCGTGCCGTACCAAAATTAAATTAAATTAGTTAATTGGGCAAACCATTTTAATTAATTTAATCAGGCCAAAAGACTCACCAGTCAGGACCAAGATGAAGCCCAAATGACTTTCAAGTTCAGGTTCAGTCAAAATTCAAGTCAAAGCCCAAACCAAGGCTCAAGATGACTACCAAGTCAAGTCACGACCAAAAGCCCGAACGATGTCCGAGTCAAGGTGCGGTCAAAGTCAAAGTCAAAGTCAAATGTCAAAGCCAAAGATCAAGACCTACATCGACTTACAAGTCAAACGTCAAAACGACTTTCAAGTCAACATCCGGTCGAAACTCGAGGTGACTTCTAAGTCAATGCTCGGCCCAAGCTTGAGAGACTCCCAAGTCAAAGTCAAAGTCAAAACAAACAAAAATCAAAGCAGTCTAGGGTAAGGTCTGATTGAAAGATCCAAAACCCAGGTCAAGACCCAAAACCCAAGTCAAGGCCCATCTTGACTTCCAAGGGGGAGGTTTTCCTATAAATAGGCATTTACCCCCCTTTATTCAATGGTTGAAAAATCCATCCTTAAAAGAGAGAGAATAAGAGGATTTTATATTCATATTGTACCCAAATTCATTCAATTGAATCTATAAAAATTCAATCTTTGTGATTTTGCAATTACAAAATTTAGCACACTTGGTGGGACAATCTCTACCTCTCATCTCTTTCTCTTAAACATCAAGACTTCCAAGTCACAAGAACATCATCTTCAACGAAGATATAGCTACAAAGAACGTCGTCGTGCATGCTTCAAAGAAGAAGAACACGAGATCTTTCTCGCTTAGATCTTGTGAAGCGAGCGTTACTTCTAGCAAATGCGCTCATACAATGAAGACTAGGAGCATGGCAAAAGTTGCACCGTTGACCGTTGCTAGGCAGATTGCACCGCCCCCATCCAAATTTCAAGACTCGAAGACGCAACACAAGGCGTCATCTTGGATGGATGAAATTCAAAAACTTAGTCTTCAATCTCCAGTGTATGAGGTAGAAGACTACTATAACAGTAACTCTTCTTCGTCCTCACCAAAGGGGGCGCGCATGTTAGAGACTGAAATTGAATCTTCTAACACTGTCATCATGCTAGTCATGATGACAGGAGCTGCTAACCTTGAAGAGCAGCTGGCAAGTATGAAGGCTACTTTGGATAGGCTCTCTAAAGAGAGTGCAGTGAAGGAGGCCCAAATCAAGCGCTAGAACGACTAAATTGTCGAACCGGCGAAGAGGCTGGAAAAAAAGTTCTCTGAAGCTTCTAACAAGGGTTCGGGTGCTGAAGACTCTGATAAAGAGTCGCACCACAGCGAGGGATCTGATAACGACCGCAAAGCGAAGAAGGACTGCTCTTTAGGCTCAATGTTAGTTGAGCAGATTCAGAGCTTGATAGCGAACGCGGTCAAGGCTCAGCTAGGAGGAGGGTCTCACAAAATCTACTTGTACACAAAGCCCTATACAAAGAGGATTGATGCGCTGCGCATGCCCCATGGCTATCAGCCTCCTAAGTTCAACCAGCCCGATGGCAAGGGCAACCCCAAATAGCATGTCGCACACTTCATTGAGACATGCAGTACTGCTGGCACAGAGGGAGACCGACTGGTGAAGCAGTTTGTCCATACTTTGAAGGGGATTGCGTCGACTGGTACACAGACTTGGAGCCAGAGTCCATTGATAGCTGACAACAAATGGAGCAGGAGTTCCTAAATCAATTCTATATCACTCAACGTGTCGTTAGCATGACAGAGCTAACGAACACCAAATAATGGAAGGACGAGCCAGTGCTTGATTTATCAATCGCTGAAGACCCCTTAGTCTTGAGTGCAAGGACCGTCTATCAGAAACTTGAGCTGTTAAAATGTGTACCAGGGCATGGAGTGGGATTTACTATGTGTCTTGCAGATGAGTAAGCCAAGGACTTTCTAGGAATTGGCAACGAAGGCTCATGATATGAAGATGATAATTGCAAGTCACCGTAGCAAGTCTTTTTCCTTACTTGACTCTAGAAAGGACAAGGGTGAATTCAAGAAAAATCCCAAGTCCTCAAAGGCTGCTTCAACCGGGGAATCGGTTCGAATATCCGAAAAGCCCAAGTATGAAAACAAGAAAAGTGGATTCTTCAAGGATATTAGGAAGAAGCGTCCTATGTTGAAGGAATTGCAGGAGAAGAAATACCCATTCCCTGACTCAGATTTGTTAGGAATGCTCGACGATCTCCTTCAAAATGGGGCTATCGAGCTTCCAGAACCAAAATGCCCTGAAGAAGCTGGAAGGGTTACTGACCCAAAAATATTGTCGGTATCATAATGTGGTTGGTCACCCTCTTGAGAAATGCATTGCACTCAAGGAACATCTTATGCAACTTGCCAGGGATAGGAAGATAATATTGGATTTGGACGACACTGTTGAGACAAATCCTATCTCTACTCAGCTGGAGTGTTCCTCGTCATCCTGGAAGCAAAAGCATACTCAATCTCGTGGTAAAGTAAATACTGAATTGATTTCCTCCATTGGAGAAAAACTAATTACAATTTAATTCGGAAGTTTAGAGCCTATGGTGGTTCCAATTAAATCCAAAGGATCCTTGACAGAGATTGATCCTTTTGTGGATGTCTCTGATAAAGCTGATGTTGATGAAGAAGGATGCTCTTTTGTTACTCGCCGGAGGCCAAGGAAGCAAAGCCAAGCGCAATCGCCACCTCTGTGCCACAGGAAGAGACAAGGAAGAAAGAAGAGCCCTTGTCATTCAAAAGGAAAAAAGAAGTCCAAGAGCTTCAAAAGGCACAAAATTCTGCCTATTGACCTCCTTGAGTAGGAGCCGCTTATCCCTGTCACACTTGAAGAGTTTTTTCCAACAGGCTTCTTTGAGAAAGTTACAGTCAACATAACCTCATGTTCTGAGCTCGAAGAACAGGAAGACGAAGAAAATGACAGACAAGAAGAGTCTCCTAGAGTGGCTAATAAGACTTTAACTGTCTTGGAGGCTTTGCCAGCTCGCGTAGGCTAGGGGCAAATCTTTTGTTTGCCTGACGAGATGCGCCAACATGTTGTTGTTGCCTTACAATACCCAGAACTTCATGCTGAGAAAATCAAGGATGTGGGAGCATCAACAGAAAGCTCTATTAGTGTGCCTCTTGCAACATCGCAGTCAATTTCATTGACAGTGATTTGTTGTTGGGATCCAAACCCCATAATCGTCATTTGTTTGTGACTAGTTACATTAGAGAGCAGAAATTCGGGCGCATTCTCGTAGATGGAGGGTCAGCCGTCAACACCATGCCCAAGTCTACAATGAACGACTTAGGCATCACAGTGGAAGAACTGTCTAAGAGTCCAATGATGATTCAAGGCTTTAACCTTGAAGGCTAGTGTGCAATCGGCATGATTCGCGTTGAATTGATAATGGGAGATTTGACGACATCCTCCATCTTCCATGTAATCAACGCTAAGACTTCCTACAGGTTATTACTTCAGCGACCTTCATGAGCATGGAATAGCGGCTTTCACTTTACACCAGTGCCTTAAGTATTACCGAGATGGAGAGAAGAAAATAAATGGGGATGTCAAGGCATTCACTAAGGCTGAGTCTCATTTTGTAGATGCAAGGTTCTTTGAAGAAGGTACCACACCTAAAGAAACCATGTCGTCCACCATTTCTTCCACAAGAAAAGGTGTCACAAAGAAGGCCCCTCGAGCAACAAAAGATGATGCTCCTAAGCAGCAGCTCGAGAAAGAAGCAAGCAAGCAGGGTAGCATTTCTTGCATTGAGCAAGTTGCTAAACCGGTTGCCGCTTCAACAGGATCAATACTGCCAATTTTAAGGTACATACCTAGGCCTCGCCGCAAGGAGGGGGAATCTCCATTTGGCAAGTGCATAGGCCGTAGCAACGAGACCAAAACTACTAAGGGTGATGCAGCTAGCATAACTTCCCTAAAAGGGAGTGTAACAGTTCTAACCCTTAAGATGTGGCAGGCTAAAGTGAGTCGGCCCCCTATTCCAGGGTTTGTCATCTCTTCTAAGGAAAACGATGACTTGCCAAGCGTGCGGACTAAAGAAAGATTTGATCCCAACGCTTATAAGCTTATGGAAAAGGCTGGCTATGACTTTCAAAACCCAGCTACCTTAGGAAAGATAGTCGAGGTCAAGCCTCATGGACTTAATGAAACTCGTAAAAAAAATCCAAGAGCAGGGAGGCTCAGTAGGAGTCTCAAAAGTTGGAATGGGTTTCATGCCACCGCAGCTAGTCAGAATCTCAGGGCGACGAAAGGACAAGAAGGTGGCGACTACACACATCTCAACTGAAGAGGTGAATAAGAGTAAAGAGGAAAGTGCTTCTCCTAACCCAAAACCCTCTGTGTTTGACAGGTTGCAATCGCCTGCTTTGAAAAAACATCCTTCAGTGTTCACCCGAATAGGGAAAGGGAAAGGTCACAAAATCTCTATTCTTAACAGAATCAAAGATGTTCCCTAGCCAAGGATTTCACTGTTTGCCAGGATAAAAACTGGTGAAGAGTCTTCAAGCTCACGGCTTCAGCAGGTGAAAGGTTCTGCATTTAGTCGCTTGGGAGTGATAAATGAAGTTCAGAGCTCTATCCCTCCTCGTATGAAGCGGTTCTCCAGCTTGGATATGAAGATGGATGGTTCATTAAGAGTAAAGAGGCATACTGTGATCTTCATTGGTCAACTAAACAACTCTAACTCTAGCAATGAGGTGATGGAGGAAGAAGTTGTTTCTTCCAATCATATCACAGCCCACGGATGTGATGACTCAGACTCAGAGATAGAGCTGGCCGAAACTGTAGAGACTTTCGAACATGGGAGGTAGGCTACAGTTCATGAGTTGAAAGAGTTGAATCTTGGGACTAATGAAGAGCCCCGTCCTATCTACGTAAGCTCATCACTTACACCCGAGGAGGAAAAACAGTACTTGGAACTCCTGTCCGAGTTCAACAACGTATTTTCCTGGAGCTACAAAGAAATACACTGGTTAGATCCAAAAGTCGCAGTCACCCGCCTATCTATCAAAAGAAGTATTTCACCTAAGAAGCAACCTCAGCGACGTTGTCGCCCGGAGTTGGTACCAAAAATTGAAAAAGAGGTCAACAAACGCATAGAGGTAGGATTCATTGGCGAGGTCAAATACCCAACGTGGATCGCAAACATTGTGCCGGTTAGGGAGAAAAATGGGAAACTTCGTATTTGTGTGGACTTTCGGGATCTCAACGATGTTTGTCCAAAAGATGATTTCCTGTTGCCTATCACGGAACTCGTGATGGACTTTAGTTGATATTAAAGGACTGAGCCCAACATTATGTACACATAAAATTGCCTTAGAACCTGATGTCACCCCTAAAAGAGATCCTCAACGCCGTCTCAATCCTCTTATGATGGAGGTGGTGCAAAAGGAAATCTTGAAGTGGTTGGAAGTAGGGGTGATCTACTCCATTGCTGATTCTAAGTGGGTTAGTCCCATACATGTAGTCCCTAAAAAAGGTGACACCACTGTAGTGACCAACAAAGAGGGAGAGCTCATACCTACACGAGTGCAGTCAGGTTGGAGGGTATGTATTGACTATAGGAAGTTAAACAAAGCAACTAAGAAAGACCACTTTCCCTTACCTTTTATGGATCAAATGTTAGAAAGGGTAGCAGGTCATTCCTACTATAGCTTCCTAGATGGATATTCCGGCTACTTGCAAGTACCCATAGCTCCAGAGGACCAGGATAAGACCACCTTCACTTGCCCTTTTGGTACTATGTGTTTAAACGCATGCTTTTTGGCCTTTGTAATACACCTGCTACTTTTCAACGTTGTGTGATGTCCATATTTTCTGACTACATCGATAAGATTGTGGAAATGTTTATGGATGATTTTATTGTGCATGATGACTCTTTTGACCAAAGTTTGCATAATTTGACATTAGTTCTTAGGCGTTGCATTGGAACAAATCTAATTTTAAACTTTGAAAAATGTCATTTTATGGTTAATCATGGAGTGGTACTAGGGCATATCGTTTCAAATAAAGGTTTAGAAGTTGTTAAAGCTAAGGTAGAAGTAATTCAGTCTTTGCCTTGCCCATCTCGTGTAAAAGATATTCGATCATTTTTGGGGCATGTAGGGTTTTACAGACGATTCATTAAGAATTTATCAAAAATTGCTTCTCCGTTATGTGCTTTGCTTGCTAAGGATGTTGAGTTTATTTTTAATGATGACTGCAAGCATGCTTTTGATGAATTAAAGAAGTGTTTGATTTCACCTCCTATTGTTCAAGCACCTAATTATGCCCTTCCTTTTGAACTTTTATGTGATGCATCTGATAAAGCAGTATGGGCTGCTTTGGGGCAAAAACAGGGGAGGGAATCTCATGTGATTTGTTATTCCAGTAAGACATTAGATGCTAGACCATGTAATTATACTGTTACTGAGAAAGAATTGTATGCTATTGTGTTTGCAATAGAAAATTTAGATCTTATCTGTTGGGTAGTAAGATCACGGTATATTCTGATCATGTTGCTGTAAAATATTCAATGAAAAAGAAAGAGGCTGAACCTAGATTAATTAGATGGGTTTTACTCTTACAAGAGTTTGATTTAGAAATTAAGGATAGGAAAGGCCTAGATCACCATGTAGTTGACCATCTGAGTAGAATTACAACTGGAGAAATTAGTAAGGATTCTAATGATTATTTTCCTGATGAACATTTATATGTTGTTACTGAAGCTTTTCCTTGGTATGTGGACATTGTTAATTATTTAGTTACCAAAACCTTTTCTACTAATATGCCTAAGCATGCTAAAGATAGAATTAAATCACAAGCTAGATTTTATGTTGGGATGAACCATATTTGTGGCGTTTTTGTAGTGACCAAGCAATTAGAAGATGTGTTGATGATTCTAAAATTTTATCTATTTTGGAGTTTTGCCACTCACGAGAGGGAGGGGATCACTTTGGTCCTAAACACACTACGCATAAGGTCTTAGAATGTGGATTTTTCTGGCCCACAATTCATGAAGATTGTTTTGAATTCTATAAAAGATGTGACATGTGCCAAAGAACTGAAAATTTAAGTGATAGAAATCAAATGCCCTTATATAATATATTTATGTGTGAGATTTTTGATGTATAGGGCATTGACTTTATGGGCCCATTTACCCATTCTTTTGGAAACAAATATATCTTAGTTTGTGTAGATTATTTATCTAAGTGGGTAGAGGCTATTCCTACCAAAACCGATGATACTAGGACAATGGTTAAACATCTTAAGAAAAACATCTTAAATAGGTATGGAGTGCCTAAAGCCATCATTAGTGATAGAGGAACTCACTTTTGTAATAAAACTTTGAAAGATCTACTAGGTAAGTTTCATATTACTCATAAGTGTCAACTGCTTATCACCCACAAACTAATGATCAAGCTGAGAGCATGAATAAAGAAATTAAAGGGATTTTGAAGAAAATTGCTAAACCTGATTGGAAAGATTGGAGCGAGAGATTAGATGATGCACTTTGGACTATTAGGACTGCATATAAAACTCCTATTGGGATGTCACCATATTGGATAGTCTTTGAGAAAACATGTCACTTACCTGTAGAATTAGAACATAAATCCTTTTGGACTGTGAAGAAGTGTAATATGGATTATATGGAAGCAAGAAAAGAGAGGAAATTACAATTGCAAGAGTTAGAGGAAATAAGGTTAGAAGCTCATGACAATTCAGTCATTATAAGGGTAAGTCTAAGGCATTCCATGATGCTAAGTTGGTTAGGAAGGAGTTTTTAGTAGGAGAAAAGGTTTTGCTATTTCATTCAAAATTGAAATTATTTCTTGGAAAACTTAGATCTAGGTGGCTTGGACCATATGAAGTCACTCATGTCCATCCGTATGAGGCGGCAGAGATAAGGAGTCTTGATACTAACAAAGTTTTTAAGGTGAATGGTCATAGGTTGAAACATTTTTATGAAGGGGTTGCTAATATAGTCGAAGAATTTGATTTGGAAGATCCATAATTGAAATAAAGGTCGAGCCAACGACAAGAAACAAAGGCGCTGCTTGGGAGGCAGCCCAAGTTACTTTTCAGGGAGTTTTTTTTTTCTCTTACTTATTTCATCATATTTCGTATTTATTTGTTTATTTTATTTTGTTTTCTTTGCATTGTGGACTATGCAAAATTTAAGTGTGGGGGAGGGAAACCTTACTGCCTTAGATATTGTACGTCGCTAGAATGTTTAGTTCATGCATATTATTTATTTTTATTTTTATGTTTATTTTATATATACATTTTTTTCTAGGAAAGTTTTAAAAAAATAAAAAAAATTGCATGAAGTCAAAATAAAACTAGGGTAATCACCACTTATTTTGTATGCATACTCCCAATTTGCCTAATACTGAATCTAAAAAAAGCATTTATTTAAAGATTGTGCAACAAAGAGAAGATGGAACACAAATTTAAGGAGTCTAAACCCAATTTTTGTGCAGTAAAATGCATGGATACCTAGCCTTATAGGAAAGAGGAACATTGCGACTAGTGTAATAATAGGATCTTTATTTTCCTCTAACTTTAAACTTGATAGGCTCTAACTGAATTTGTTACTGTAAAGAGTGTCAAACATGAGATTTTGATCCTTACATGTATAAATGCCCTCCGGCTTTTCCAAACCCTTTTAAACCTACATTGTCCCACCTCATTTTCCCTTTGTTGGATATTATGTTGTACGTATCCAATTTATTTATTTGACCCTTGCTCATCGACATCATTGCATATCATTGGAGTGGTTTATTTGGGAAACATGGGATGAGTGAGGTAATTTTCATTACCTTCGGGAATTTGTTGGCTGTCTTATGTTTTTGGGTTTTTATGGGTTGTGTATTCATTTTGGGGGAATGATATATTCTTTTTTGGAAAAAAAAAGAGAAAAAAAAAAGATCCATCCAACATACTTCTTTATCTTCCCCCATTTCTAAATATTAGTGATAAACATCCTTGTTTGTGGGTTATTATTTGGGTTTATAAATATTTGGTGTGAAACTCTTATGGCAGTGAGGATTTTAATGATATTCATCTACCCATATGTCGTGAGCACTAACCTTTGTTCTCAACTTTTAACCTTCCACAACAAAACAAAACAAAAAAAAAAGAACTAAACACATAAACCCATGACCATTTTCCCCCCTAAGCCTAAGCCCATATTTCATGTCGAATTTTTTTTACAGACTGCTTATGATTAGTTATGTTAGACTTAAGTGAAAAGCCTAGATGGTAGAAAGGCTCCGGATGGCTCATATTATTACATTCTTGTTGATTCTAATTGGACCTACTTGATTGCTTTGTACCCGATGCCCAGTGGCGCTGGGTGTGATTATCCCTAAATTTGTCCAAGTCCTATCTGAGTTGCCAATCCGTAACATTTTTGTTCACTTATGATGTTGCTAAAAAGGATAATAAGCGGTATGCATATGAGTTAAGTGAGTGCAAATTTTAGTTTTAAATTGATTTGATGCGAAGTAAATAAATTCTTTTCATAGTAGTATAGCATGATCATTTTTCTTCATTTACTAGGATTCTTACATTACATTGCATGGCTTTGTGGGTATACTTTCTGGAAACCCTCACGAGGTCCATACTCGTCCTACCGTGGACCACCCAGAGGTTTAAAAGGCTTGTTGTACGTGCTCAGTGCAATCGTGATCCATACGAAAGTGGTTGATTTTATTTTATTTTATTTTTAGTTTTAGGTTAATAAATTTTTCGAGGGTGACAAAAGTCTAAGTAGGGGGTATTTGTTAGAGCTTTATTTTCATATTTATCCTATGCTTATTTACTTAGATATTGTTTTTATTTGCAGCATATAGTTGCATATTTGGTTGCATTTGCATATTTAAGGAAAAATAATAATAATAATGAAAACATGGGTTATTGGACCTAATTTAAGTTGTAATTATAATTATGGGCTAAAATATTAATATTGGGCCAATTTTTAATTTGATATTAATGTGCTACTTACTATATTTTTCTTCCTTATTTTTTAGGGCAAATGGATCAAGGGAAGAATTATTAAGAACGCCTCATTCCAAGACAATGAATAACTCAGGCAAGTAGCGGGAAAAAGATGAAATAATGTCGAAAATGAAGATTGGACCAAGAAGATTTCAACCCAAGCCCTTAAAAAAAAGAAAAAATAGAAAAAAAAATAGCAAAACTTCTCCACGCCACACCCATCACCAATATCTCTCATCTCTCTTTTCATCGGAGGGCCACACAATCTCACGGCTCACTTGCATTTCCTCATCTTCTCCCTCACCACCACAACAACTTTCATCACCCCCATTACAAACCCATTATAAAAGCTCCAGAATCATCATAAAAAAAGAACACAACTTCCATCATCATCGCACGCATCATCACCAACCCACGAAAACCATATTCTCATCCCAGAATCACCATCTCACGGCATTCAACGTTCATCACCATCATCATATATATCATCTCAACCATTATCAGAACCCATCGAAACCATTAGCAGAATTATCCTCATCATAAATCATCGTCACAACCTCCAGCTGCTTCTCCTCATATTCATCTTCACCATTTCACGGCAAAAGCACCATCATCATATATCACCATCTTCATCATAATCTTCATTTTGGTGCTAGTCTGTTTCGTTCGTTTCACTCTGCTTTTCTTTTTTTCATTTTGGTGTTATTTGTTAAAGACATCTGTTTTAGTATTACTATGTTAGGCTAGTTTAATATTTTGCTTGACCTAATATTATAGTTTACCATGTGAAGTTATTCTTCTTGAGATAATTTTGTGTGCTTAAATTTTATATTATGTTTATGTGAATAATCTAAGTTGATTTGGAATAATTATTTAATGTTGAATGTTGAACTATTTTGGTTTGGCCACCTAAATAATTCTAACATTTAAATAATGTTCACTAGTAACAACTTTTGACTATTAAGGTTAAAAGAATCAACTTAAGTCTAAATTACATGAATCTGCTATATGGGATTTAATGGTTTAGGATAGATGAGGTTTTCCTAAAACCTAATGCTTTGAGTCTTCAATTTGTTATGTTGTAGAGTAACAAGTTAAATGATTTAAAAGAATTCATCCTTAGACGTTCTAGGGTGTATTAAACAGTAAGAGAAAATAGAGGTTATAGACGTTCTTAACCTACAGTTTAACTATTTAGTAAATATAATATGTGTATCAATGATTAAAAAGCAAAACATGGTAAAACATATATTATGGTTAAGCAATTTTCTCATTGAGTGATATTTGTTTCCTTTTATTTTGCATAAATTTTATTATTAGTTTATAATTTTGTTGCTCAATAATTTAATTATATTGATTAGTTAGATATTTGAATATTTTATCCAATTATCCCCCAGATTATTTTTTTTTTGATTGTTTGAGTCATAGAGTTAAATCTTAGTAGTCTTTAGTTTAGGATTTTTTTTTGTTTATTTTATTTTTAGTAGATTCTTGTGTGTTATTTTTATTGTTTTACTTAGTTATAAATTTATTTTTAATTCAATATTTTTACTAGTGGTTAATTACAGATTTAGGGAGTCATGGAAATTCTTATAGAATATATTGAATCTGTTTCGAGTTTGTTGTGATTTTTTCTTCTATTTTTAGTTAAAAATTGTTTGTAGGTGAAGTATTACGTCAAAAACTCTAAAATTTTAGAATCTAATTTGATATATTTTTACACATTCTACTTAAATTTTCAGAATTTAATTTGTATGTTAGGTGTGTTAATTAATTCAATTTTTAAATCAGTAATTTGTAGTTTTGTGTCCTTTAAATTTCAGTTCATTGCTTTATAACTTAAAATCTATTTCCTCGTGGGATCGACCCTACTTGCCCTATCTAGAGTCCTTAACATGTAATTAAAAGGGTATTTAGGTTATTTAATTTGTAGGCACTGCGACACGCCTTACAAATTTTGGTGCTGTTGCCGGGGCAATTGTTTTTGTTACCAAGTCTTGAATTTATTCTCATAATTTGTTTATTTATTTGTTTATTTTTATTATTGTTTACTTTTGTTTTGAATTTTTTAAAAGAATGTAATCATTTCAATTGATTCTTTATACTTATGTAATTATTTCCTTTCAGATTTATGAACGTTGACAGGACAATAGAACGTATCAACTCTTACAATGAATTCTTGAACAACGCCACTGTAGAACAACTACTTGAGATTTTTGTGAACGACGAAGAAGACAGAGAAGAACCACGTATGGCGACAAGGACTTTGAAGGAGTTAGCTGCGCCCGATGTCACGCAACAACCTCTTGGCATTGTTTTTCCTGAATTGGAGAAACTATTGAAGTTGAATTCAGGTTTTCTCAATCTATTACTTCAGTTTAATGGTTTGTTTGGTGAAGATCCTCATATGCATTTGAAAGAGTTTTTAGTTGTTTGTTCTACTATGAGACCCAATGGGGTTGATGGGGATCAGGTTAAGCTTCGTGCCCTCCCTTTTTCTCTACGTAACTTGGCCAAGGATTGGTTATACAACCTTCCTCCTGGATCTAGCACTACTTGGACTCAATTGCAAAAATCTTTTCTTGGGAAATTTTTCCCTGCTAGTAGAATTGGTGCTATTAGAAAACAAATTTATGGAATTAGGAAAAACTTGAATGATTCATTGGATGAATATTGGGAAAGGTTTAAAAGAATTTGTAGTAGTTGTCCCCAATATCAGATTAATAACCAACTGTTAATTCAATACTTTTATGAAGGGCTGTTGCTTAATGATAGGGGAATGATCGATGCTGCTAGTGGAGGAGCCTTAGTTGACAAAACACCTACCCAAGTTATGACTTTGATCTCTAATATGGCACAAAACTCACAACAATTTAATACTAGATCTGACTTGGTAACCGGTGGGGTTAATGAGGTTGATACTATTCAACACTAGTTAGCAGCTTTGACCTCTAAGTTAGATACGTTGATGACCAGAGGACGTAGTGCTGGGTTAGTTTGTGGAATATGCTGTATAGAGGGTCACCCTACTGATGCTTGTCCAACCTTACAAGAGGGAAATGTTAATGCTATGTTTAACCATCAACCTAGGAAGTATGACCCTTATTCCAACACTTACAATGAGGGTTGGAGAGATTACCCTAATCTTAGGTACGAACCACCTAATCCACCTGGTTTTACTCGACCTCAACCTCTAGCTAACCAAACTTATAAGACCTCCCTTTTGTTAGCTTGTGTGCCTTTCTTATCTTGGTCCATCTTTTTTGTTAACTATTCTAACAAAAGGGAGGTCTTATCAGTTTGGTTAGCTGGAGGTTGAGGTTGAGTAAAACCAGATGGATTAGGTGGCCCGTACCTAGGATTAGGGTGATCTCTCCAACCCTTATTGTAAGCGTTGGAGTAAGGGTCATACTTTCTGGGTTGATGGTTAAACATAGCATTCACATTCTCCTCTTTTAAGGTTGCACAAGCATCAGTAGGGTGACCTTCTATATAACATATTCCACATACTATCCCAGCACTAGGTCCTCTGGTCATCAACTTATCTAACTTAGAGGTCAAAGCTGCTAACTGGTGTTGAATAGTATCAATCTCATTAACCTTACTGATTACCAAGTCAAGTCTAGTATTAAATTGTTCTGAGTTTTGTACCATATTAGCAATCAAAGTCATAGCTTAGGTAGGTGTTTTGTCAACTAAGGCTCCTCCACTAGCAGCATCTATCATTCCCCTATCATTAGACAACATTCCTTCATGAAAGTATTGAATTAACAGTTGGTCATTAATCTAATGTTGGGGACAACTACTACAAAGTCTTTTAAACATTTCCTAGTATTCATACAATAACTCATTCAAGTTTTGCCTAATTCCATAAATTTGTTTTCTAATAGCACCAATTCTACTAGCAGGGAAAAATTTCTCAAGAAAAGATTTTTGCAATTGAGTCCAAGTAGTAATAGATCCAGGAGGAAGGTTGTATGACCAATCCTTGGCCAAATTATGTAGAGAAAAAGGGAAAACACGAAGCTTAACCTGATCCTCGTCAACCCCATCGGGTCTCATAGTAGAACAAACAACTAAAAACTCTTTCAAATGCATATGAGGATCTTCACTCAGACAAACCATTCAACTTAGGTAATAGATTGAGAAAACTTGAATTCAACTTCAACGGTTTCTCCAATTTAGGAAAAAAAAATGCCAAGAGGTTATTGCGCGACATCTGACGTAGCTAACTCCTTCAAAGTCCTTGTCGCCATAAGTGGTTCTTCTTTTTCGTTCACAAAATTCTCAAGTGACTGTTCTACGGTGGCGTTGTTCAAGAATTCAACATAAGAGTTGATACATTCTATTCTCTTGTCAACGTTTATAAACCTGAAAGGAAATAATTACATAAGCATAAAGAATCAATTCAAATGATTAATTTATTTTAAAAAATTCAAAACAAAAGTAAACAATAATAAAAATAAATAAATAAATAAATTATGAGAGAAAGTTCAAGACTTAGTAACAAAAATAATTTTCCCAGCAACGACACCAAAATTTGTAAGGCGTGTCGTAGTACCTACAAATTAAATGACCTAAATACTCTTTTAATTATATGTTAAGGACTATATATAGGGCAAGTAGGGTCGATCCCACGAGGAAATAGATTTTAAGTTACAAAGCAATGAACTCAAATTTAAAAGACACAAAACTACAAACTATTGATTTAAAAATTGAATTAATTAACACACCTAACATATGAATTAAATTCTGAAAATTTAACATATAATGTGTAAAAATATATCAAATTAGATTCTAAAATTTTAGAATTTTTTACATAATATTTCACCCGCAAACAATTTGTAACTAAAAACAGAGGAAAAAATCACAAACAAACTCAAAACAGATTCAATAAATTTTATAAAAACTTTTGTGGCTCCTAAAATTGTAATTAACCACCAATAAAAATATTGAATTAAAAATAAATTTCTAATTAAGAAAAACAATAAAAATAACACACAAAAAACTGCTGAAAATAAAATAAATAAAAAAATCCTAAACTAAAGACTGCTAAGATTTAACTCTATGACTCGAACAATCACAAAACAAAAACTAATATGGGGGCAGGGGGAGGGTAATTGGATAAAGTATTCAAATATCTAACTAATCAATATAATTAAATTATTGAGCACCAAAATTATAAACTAATAATAAAATTTATGCAGAATAAAAGAAAACAAATATCACTCAATGAGAAAATTGCTTAACCGTAATATATATTTTACCATATTTCGTTATTTAATCATTGATGCACATATTATACTTACTGAATAGTTAAATTGTAGGTTAAGATGTATTTAATCATTGATACACATATTATACTTACTGAATAGTTAAATTGTAGGTTAAGAACATCTATAACCCCTATTTTCTCTTACTGTTTGATACACCCTACAATGTCTAAGGATGAATTCTTTTAAGTCATTTAACTTATTACTCTACAGCATAACAAATTGAAGACTCAAAGCATAAGGTTTTAGAAAAACTTCATCTAACCTAAACCATTAAATCCTCTACAGCAGATTCATGTAATTTTGACATAAGCTGATTCTTTTAACCTTAATAGTCAAAAGTTGTTAATAGTTAACATTATTTAAATGTTAGAATTATTTAGGTGGCCAAACAAAAATAATTCAGCACTCAACATTAAACAATTATTCCAAATCAACTTGGATTATTCACATAAACATAATATAAAATTTAAGCACACAAAATTATCTCAAAAAGAATAACTTCACATGGTAAACTATAATATTAGGTCAAGCAAAATATTAAACTAGCCTAACACAGTAATACTAAAATAGATTTCTTTAATAAATAACATCAAAATGGAAAAAAGAAAAGAAGAGTGGAACGAACGAAACATACCAACACCAAAATGAAGATTATGATGAAGATGGTGATATCTGATGATGGTGCTTTTGCCGTGAAATGGTGAAGATGAATATGAGGAGAACCGGCTGGAGGTTGTGATGATGATTTATGATGAGGATAATTCTGCTAATGGTTTCGATGGGTTCTGATGATGGTTGAGATTATATATATGATGATGATAATGATGATGATGAAAGTTGAATGCCGTGAGATGGTGATTCTGGGATGAGAGTATGGTTGCTGCGGGTTGGTGATGATGCGTATGATGATGATGGAAGTTGTATTCTTTTCCGATGACGATTCTGGAGCTTTTATAATGGGCTTGTAATGGGAGTGATGAAGGTTGTTGCGGTGGTGAGGGAGAAGAGGAGGAAATGCAAGTGAGTCGTGAGATTGTGTGGCCGTGCGATGAAAAAGGAGATGAGAGATATTGGTGACGGGTGTGGCATGGAGAAGTTTTGCTGTGTTTTTTTTTCTTTTTTTTAAGGGCTTGGGTTTAAATCTTATTGGCCCAATCTTTATTTTCGACATTACTGCATCTTTTTCCCGCAACTTGCCTGAGTTATTCATTGCCTTAGAATGAGGCGTTCTTAATAATTCTTTCTTTGATCCATTTGCCCTGAAAAATAAGGAAGAAAAATTATAGTAAGTAGCACATTAATATCAAATTAAAAATTGGCCCAATGTTAATATTTTACCCCATAATTATAATTACAACTTAAATTAGGCCAAATAACCCATGTTTTCATTTTTATCATTATTTTTCCCTAAATATGCAAATGCAACCAAATATGCAACTATATGCTACAAATAATAAACATATCTAAGTAAATAAGGATAAAATACATTTGAAAATAAAGCTCTAATAGCTTCACAAAAAAGTTGAGTACTACGTCAATGATTTGGTGGTCAAGTCCAGGAAGAGGGCAGACTACTTACAAGATCTTCGTCTAATCTTTGAGCGATTACAGAGATGCCAATTGAAGATGAGCCCACTCAAGTGCACATTCGGTGTCACCTCCGGAAAATTCTTAGGCTTCATCGTTCACCATTGAGGAATTGAGGTTGATCAATCAAAGATCAAGGCAATTCCAGAGATGCCTGAGTAAAAGAATCTCATAGAGCTTTGCGGACTTCAAGGTTGCTTGGCATACATCCGAAGATTCACTTCAAATCTTGTAGGACGTTGCCACCCCTTCAGCCACCATACGAAAAAAGGAGCACCGTTTGAATGGGACGACCCATGTCGAGCAGCTTTCAAGAAAATAAAGGAATATTTGTCCCATCCTCCGGTGTTGGGGCACCCATCCCTAGCAAGCCTCTTCGACTGTACTTTACAGGTTAGGAAAAATCCTTAGGAGTATTATGTGTATAAGAAAACAAGGGAAAGAAGTCACCATGTACTACTTAAGTCGTGCATTGGTTAGCGCTGAATTAAAGTACTCCCCTATTGAAAAGATGTGCTTATCGCTCATCTTTGTCATCCAGAAACCTAAGCATTACATGCAGGCCTATACAGTGCAGATGATCTCTAAAGCTAACCCCATCAAGTACATCTTGTCTAGGCCAATCTTAAATAAACGACTAGCAAAATGGGCAATCATCTTAAAACAGTACAACCTTGTCTATGTATCCCAAAGAGCGGGTAAGGGACAAGCGTTGGCAAATTTCTGAGCAGATCATCCTATTCCCGATGATTGGGAGCTAAATGATGATTTTCCAGGAAAAGATGTGTTCTACATCGATATCCTCCATCCTTGGGAAATGTATTTTGATGATGTAGCTAGGTGGGATGGCGTTGGTGCAGGAGTGGTCTTCGTCTCCCCCGAAAATCACATTCTCCCGTATTCATTTGTGCTCACTCAGTTATGCTCTAACAATGTGGCGGAATACCAAGCGCTTAGCTTGGGTCTTGAAATGGCTATTGAGACAAGGATCACCGACCTCAATATACATGGTGACTCGCAGTTGGTCATCAATCAACTACTTGACGAATACGAGGTTAAAAAAGAGGACCTTGTCTCGTATCATAGGCAAGCATTACGCCTGCTAAATAAGTTGGACATGGTCAAGTTAGAGCACGTGCCTCGCGGCCACTTTGGCACTGGGGGCAGAAGAAGGAATGACATCTTCAGTATGTAGCTGCTGGGTTGTTTCGCCCAATGATGAAGACTCATATGAAGACATCAACATGATTTGTGTTCTTGAAATAGATACAGAAGACTGGTGCTAACCTATAATTGAGTACTTAGAGCACGGAAAACTTTCTAGTGGCCCAAGGCATAAGACGGAAATACAGCGGAGAGTTCCGAGCTTCCTTTAATAAAACGGGAAGCTCTATCAACACTCTTTTCTTGGCCTTTGGTTACAATGTTTGGGCCTGGAAGAGGCAAAGCAAGCGATGGCAGAAGCTCATTTAAGCATGTGTGGAACGCACCAATCAGGGCCTAGGCTACACGATCGCATTAAAATGATGGGTTACTACGGACCCACTGTGGTGCAAGATTGCATAGATTATACAAAGAGGTGTGATGTTTGCCAGTTCCATGCTAACTTCATACATCAACCTCCAGAACCTCTTCACCTAACAGTTGCATCCTAGAACTTTAAGGCATGGGGCCTTGATGTCGTCAGACCAATCACACCTAAATCATTGGTTGGTCACTCCTACATCATGACTGCCACTGATTACTTCTCTAAATGGGCGGAAGCAATTCCACCAAGGGAGGTTAAAAAAGAAAATATAGTCGACTTCATAAGGATGCACATTATTTATTGATATGGTGTGCTGAGATACATTATCACCGATAATGGTAAGCCCTTCGTCAACAGCCTATTGTCCAGCCTATGTGAGAAGTTTAAGTTCGCCCAACATAAATCTTCTATGTACCATGTCCTCGTAAACCACCTGACAGAAGCCTTTAATAAAATACTTTGCAACTTACTCAAAAACGTTGTTGCAAAGTCTAAAAGAGATTGGCGCAACAGACTAGGGGAGGTTCTTTGGGCATATCGAACCACTTACAAGACGCTGGCATAGTCGACCCCCTTTGCTCTAGTGTATGGAGTTGAAGTCGTACTACCATTAGAGCTTTAAATCCCATCGCTACGCATCGCCACGCAAGAAGGTTTGATAGAAGGAGAAAATCACAAGGTTTGCTTAGCTGAGCTGGAGGCCCTTGATGAGAAGAGACTTCAAGCACAACAGAAGCTAGAATGCTACCAAGCTCGCCTAGCAAGAGCGTTTAACAAAAAGGTTCGGCCGCGCTCATTTCAAGTTGGGGATCAGGTGCTTGTGCTAAAAAGGCCAATCATCATAACCCACAAGACAAGAAGCAAATTCACTCTGAGATGGGAAGGACCTTATGTTGTCTGTGAGGTTTACTCAAATGGTGCCTACAAGATAGTAGATGGACAAGGGGTTTGGATAGTACTCATAAATGGCAAGTTCTTGAAGCGCTATTACCCTTGATATAGGATAGCGCCAAACTCCTAAGTAAGAGCCTAAACTGTTCATCCTTTCAAGTTAAATTCCATTGTAACACTCCTGGCCTACAAGAGTATAGACTGTTAACGACAAAAAGAAACTCAAACAAAAAAAAATCGTTGCAATACTCCTGGCCTGCAAGAGTATAAACTATGCACGGTAAAACAAATATATACAAAATTCATTTTGTTGAACTATGTGAGGACTTGATCTTATTGGAAATTGCAATATTTTCATAAGTACGTAGGCAGCTTGGTAAATAAAATATCAAATTCAGTCAAACATAATAAAAGAGGGACAGTAGGGCGACAATCAAATTTTATAAAAAGGAAGACACAAAGTCCATTACAAATGTTTGTTGCAAAAGAAAAAAAAGAACAAGACAAGCTGAGTGATACATCAATCGGTGTCCATCCAAGTGTCGGAGTTAAGCGAGGATTGCAGTGCTAGCATGACCTGCTCATGCCTCTCCAACTCCTTGGCAACATCAGGGGAAAAAGTGGGTATCATCTCAAGGTCGGCAATAGCTTTGAATCTCACATCAACTTCCTGCTTAGCAGCCTCTAATAGGGTAGATTGGACCTGGACGTCGCCCTTAAGCTGGCGCTCCTCTTCCTGGGTAAGGCGAAGCGCGTCCTTCAAATCAACAATCCTCTGCACTTCCCCCTTGAGTTTCTCTGTCACTGCTCCAAGATCTGCACACGTAGTGGCAAGGCATTAGCGTGCAAGATCGACTTTCTTGATGCACAACTCCTTCTCCTTTGCCACATCATCGTTTAGGTGGCAGCATGAGGAAGCTGCGTTCTTTAATGATACGAAGGCTGACACGACGCTCCCATAATCCTCCACCTTCTTCTTCAAAGGGGTCGGGTCTCCACAAAGCCGCTCAATCCTCTTGTAGATCATTGGGGCACCTTGAAGTTTTCCCTCTACTTCATCAAATTTTACATTCTTGAAACTGGTCAAGTACTCGGACTCCATCACTCGAATGGCGATGGTGAAGATACTTTGAGAGCTGGGTCCTGGACAAAAAGAAGTAGTGTAGGGAGCAACTGCGCAAGAAAGTCTCCTTTTCGAACCCCTAGGAGTGGTAACATCAGCGTCAGTAAAGAGTAACCCCCTAGTGGCTACCTCAAGAGACTTAGATCCATCAACTGAGTGATTACTCTGAGTAGCTGATGAACACAAGGCCTTCGTTTCCCCGGAAGCTGAACTCCCAACCTTGTGAGGGGATGTTTGCCTCCTCACAATCTCAATGTCCTTACCAATGCTCGGGATTACCTTGGGGGTGGAAGATTTAGCAGCACGGCTAACATCATCGAGTAACTGCTTGTCGACAATGGGAGTCGCCTCCTATGCTAGGTCAAACTCCCCAATCTGAATAAAAAAAAAGAGGGTTAAAACAAGATAAGTATGGAATCATTCTATGTTGATCAAAACTAAAGCAACAAAGCAAAAGAGAATGACAGTAAAAGGCGAAGGAATGGTGCATACGTCCTCAAGATTGGCTGGCTCGCCTAAGCAGCTCTAGACGTCATCAAAAAAGTAATTCCCAAGGTTGACTCTGGCATATCTAGGGGTCACTATCTCGCGCCTCTTGCGCCCCCATGTCTGAAGTTGTCTCAGACTCTGGCTCGTTGTCACTGTCCGGCGCCGGACCTCACTTTGTTTCAGCGAGGTAAAGTCTTGGGGACCCATGTGCGTCATCACCAGACTCCGGACCCTCAACATCAAAACCGGCCACAGGATCCTTTCCTTTCCTCCCCTTGACCTTTTTCGATGAGCTAGCCTCTACATCCTTGTCTTGCCTAGAGGAACTTGCTTCTGTACTCTTCTGCAGGACAGAAGCGTTGGATCGAAGGTCACTAATGGTCACCTTTGGCCATCAAATCTTGTAAGCTGAGGAGATGTATTGACTCAAGGCCAAGGAGCGACAAGGAAAAACGCTTTGAGACGCAGTCCCCAAGAAGAGGATTCGTTTCTAATATAGAAGGGCATTCTCATATGACACCTCCCGGGTCCGAGGATCCTAGACAAGTACTCCAGGGATCCCCTGGCAGAACCCAAGTTACCTGCTAAATCGATGCAGGCTGTAGGGTTCGACATAGAAGATCGCACCCTGACGAATAGGAAGGAAACCATTTCGAAGAAAAATAAGGTGGCCTAACTTATCCGAATCCAAATTCCCATCATTGATAAGGGTCTCTGATCGGTTTCTTCCTAGCATTAGACAACCCATGTCAGATATTTTGCCCTCATGTATAAGCTCGCGAGTATCTCCAAGGTCACTGCGCGTCATGTGTGACCCAGAATAGCGCACCATCAATGGGCCCGGAGAGGGAGGTTGCAAGACATGGTGAGTCTTGAAATAATGGGCGAGCCATCCACGGAGATAGTGGTATGGAAAGAATGAATGTGAATGGGAGGGCTTTGCAGTCGTAGTAATCCCATTAGGGCCATGGTCAATGCTGGCTAGCACAGGGACTGCTGGACTGAAGATAGTATCAGACGTTATCAGGTTGGCAGGCTCAAAAGTGCCCGGACGAATGAGCTTCTCCTCGGTCTTAGGAAGCGCAAAAACACACAACCAACATATTAGATACGCAACAAGATTGGTGCTTTCCCTCCTCTCCTTGGGAACCCCTAAGCATTTGAAGACTTCTAACTCATCACGACTCCAACAAGGATCTTGGGGCTGAATCTGACCACTTAAATTTTGCGTCCTTGTGAGAGTCGAGCTACGTGGGTGACACCGCGCTGACGGGTTGTGGATGAGCTTCTTCTTGCTCCAGAAATTAATCCAAGCCTTAGCACTGACGCCTTTCTCACAGACAAGCATCTTTTCCAAACATCTAAAAGTAGCGAACAGGAACTTACAGGAAGATGGCATAGTCCTCAGATTCTGCTTGTCCCGGTGCTCAAAGGCTTGGAGGTAAGGGATGGTCTTATCATAGATCTTGCCATTCATTGGGAGTCCGCCAAGCTTGTACAAATCCCATAGTGAGATAGACATTTCTCCAAATATCGGGTGAGGAATGTTGATGATAGGACACCGATTCTCACAAAAGGCGCGCACGACATGCATGTCGCGGCTATAGGAGTAGAGCGAGGCATGCTCCGCCTCATATAAAGCGCATCTCCGAAGGCGTACCTCAAAACAAGAGAGCACGTGCTCTGTCCATTCCCAATACAAGGGAATGTAGCCGAAGTCACCATAGAGAAGCATGTTTGGGCCCCATCTGGACTGCCCAGATATAATACAGTGCCCGAGCATAGGGAATTCAGTGAGAAAGTTGGATTTGTCATGATATGTGCTTTGCAGAAAGTACCCGACTCAACCAACTTCCGCGCCTTTTTCCGATCGGATGGAGAATTTGGAAGGAAAGGACGATGGCTCTATAACGGGTGTCTGATTGGCTCTCGGCCTCCTCAAAGAACGGTAGATTCGAAAGCAGCTCCCTGACTCGGGATTGTCATCTTCCTTATCCACGATGGAAAGAAGAAGAATGCCGTCATGCTGAAATTCGTCAACGAAAGAAATCAGTAAATAAAGCAGCATCTAGACAAAATGAATACCAAAGAAGGGTGAAGCGTGAAGCAAAATCAATCAAAATATTGGTTGTCTGCCGCGCCAACTGCTCCTCGCTGCTCGTACCACTTTCATGCGTATCGGTATCCGTTTAAGGCCTATGGCCAAGTGGCGAATCGTGTCGCAAGTGGTTCTTCAAGTCTTCATACCGCTTTCATGCGTATCGGCATCCGTTTAAGACCCATGGCCAAGCGGCGAACCGTGTTGCAAGTGGTTCTTCAAGTCTTTATACAACTTTCATGTGCATCGATATTGTTCAAGGCCCGTGGCCAACTGGAAAACCGTGTCACAAGTGGTTCTTCAAGTCTTCATACCACTTTCACGCTTATCGATATCCATTCAAGACCCGTGGTTAAACGGTGAATCGTGTCGCAAGTGGTTCTTCAAGTCTTCATACCACTTTCATGCACTTTCACGCTTATCGGTATCCATGCAAGGCCAGTGGTTAAGCGGCGAATCGTGTCGCAAGTGGTTCTTCAAGTCTTCATACCACTTTCATGCGTATCGGTATCCGTTCTAGGCCCATGGCATAGAGGCGAACCGTGTCGCAAGTGGTTCTTCAAATGAATTATTAACTTGCATAAGCAACAATGTAAAAGCAAAAAAAAGGGGGTCTCTGCATTAAAAAAAAAGTAAACATAAGCGGAAAAAAAATGCAACCTTCCAGCAAATGAGCATGACGTTGCGATATGGGAAAAGTGCGACAATAAATGAATGCAACGTTACAACGGCAAGCAAACATGAGAAGACTTTTTAGACTAATGAAGTGGCTTCCTTCGGTCTCATTTCAACCCAAGTTACCACATTTATTATTCATGGTCAAAAAAAAATGGCAAGCCCTTTTAGACAGCATTGCAAATTTTAAATAATTTGGCAAAAAAAAAATTCTTAATCCTAAAAATTGGCACTTGATTTATGCAAGTTATTCAATCTACAAAAAAAAAAAGACTTGCTTTTCATATTCATAAAGGAAGAAGAAATGCCAAAGTATGAAGTCCTACACAGCAACAAGGTCACCAACAGGCGAATAGTAAAGACTTGGCTACCTTGGTGAAATTTGGTGACATTTGCTTCTCATTTCTCAAAGAGGTCACGCAAAGAAACAGAGGCATGCAAAGAAATAGAGGCCAAGCATTAGTCTTTCTTCACTTTCTCTCCCCTCAACCCACATAACTCAAGCAAAAAAACAAAGGAACAGAAAAAGAAAAAAAAAACATGATTTCTTTGGAATTGGGTGCCCAAAGTCACACACACACACACACACATACACACACACACACACACACACACACACACACACACAAACTGTGGCTCTAAAAACAAAATTTGCATCCTTCAAGAACGGGTTCGGGCTTGTTATCATGTTCAACTCGTTCCATGAATCAATTCCATAAAATAAAAAATAAAAAAACAAAACCAACCCATGAAAACTTATATATCTGAAACTATCATCAAGAACCAACCCAAGTTCATGCCTCCAAAAAAAAAAAAAAACAACTCAAGCCCCAAAATCTGCTCTGATTATGCATACTTTTATCTATTCAATAGGTATAAACACAAAAAAAAAAATTACCTCCCAAAGCAGGCTCAGGATGACATGAATCACACTAGTGCTGTGGGCTTGCGCCAAAACTAAACAGAGGGTGTGGGCAGAGACTCGATGATCACCTTTGATAACCACGATGGCACCTTTGAATGAGAAAAAGTAATGGTGTAAAAGGTGGCGCCTTTGAACAAAAGAAATGGTGTAAATGAATAAGCAAAAGCAGAAAGTTTGGGAAGGAGACACCTTTGACGACCACAATGATCATAAATGGTGTAAAGATCATGCTTTGAAGCTCACTAGCAGCACTGGCAGCGTGAATAGCGGCACGAAGACCACCATGACCGTGAATAGTAGCAGTGTGCACCAGTCGTGTTATGGGTTCTGGGTGCCGAGGAAAGGGAAGAAGAAGGGTTGTGTGCTCGAGTTGCAACAAATGGCAAAGAGGGCAACAGTTCTGGGGGCTGGCTGCGAAGAAGGCAGGGGAGGAAGAAAGGGGAATAGTTCCCCTCAAGCACGTGAGTGAGGCGCGCAGTTTGAGTAAAGAAAAAAGAAGTTGGGCTGGGGTTTTAAAAGAAGAAGGGAAGTAATGGCCGGTCTAGCCCACAAGGAAACGAAGAGGTCGAGCCCAAGCCCACACAGGAAGGCCACAAAAAAAAGGAACAAAGGAACCAAGGGCTGGTCCAGGCCCATGAAAGAACAAAGAAAGAAGGTTGGGGGTCACGTGCCCCTCACATGACTTTTAAGTGAAGATAGCTGGGCCATCCCATGCAAGGAAAAGAAGGAGAATAACCACGCTGGACTTCAGGATGGACAAAATCTGGTCCAGGCTTGCTCAAAAGAAAAGGAAAGAAAGCAAGGCAAAAGGGAAGAACGGTCCAAGCCCACGCAAGATAAAAAAAAAGGCAAAGGAAAGCAAATAACGAAATTTGTCTAGCCCGTCTGTCGAAAAGAAAATAGAAAGAAAAGGTGAAAAGAGAAGCAAGCCAGGCCCGGAAAGAAAGAGACAGAAACGGGGCTTGGTCCACGCATGTTCAAGGCATGTTCAAGGTCCAAAGAAAAAGAATGATAGTTTATCATTTGCTCAAATTCTGCGAAAAAAGAGAGAGAGAGAGAAGAGCAAATCAAAGCATGTTCAAGGCATTTGTCGTGAACATATGATAGAAGAAAATCGAGACATCGGTGACGCTTAAACGCAAGTCTCGTACGCAACCCAGTCTCGATGGGGCAATTTGTAGGCACTAAAAATTTATTCGTGCCGTACCAAAATTAAGTTAAATTAGTTAATTTGGCCAACCTTTTTAATTAATTTAATCAAGCCAAAAGACTTACAAGTCAAGCCCAAGATTAAACTCAAATGACTTCCAAGTCCAGGCTCAGTCAAAATTCAAGTCAAAACCCAAACCAAGGCTCAAGACGACTCTCAAGTCAAGTCACGACCGAAAGCTCGAACAACGTCCGATTCAAGGTGCAGTCAAAATCAAAGTAAAAGTTGAGGTCAAAAGTTAAAGTCAAAGGTCAAGACCTACATCGGCTCACAAGTCAAACGTCAAAACGACTCTCAAGTCAACATCCGGTCAAAACTCGAGGCGATTTCCAAGTCAATGCTTGGCCCAAGTCAAAGTCAAAGTCAAACCAAACAAAAGTCAAAGCAGTCCAAGGTAAGGCCTGATTGAAATGCTCAAAACTTATGTCAAAGCTCAAAACCCAAGTCAAGGCCCATATTGACTTTCAAGGAGGAGGTTTTCTTATAAATAGGCCCCTACCCCTTTATTCAAGGGTTGGAAAATTCACCCTTAAAAGAGAGAAAATCAGAAGATTTTGTATTCATAGAGATTGTACCCAAATTCATTTGAATCTACAAAAATTCAATCTTTGTAATTTTGCGATTACAATCATGTCTTACTTAAGGTGGGAAAAAATTATCTTTAATTTAAATCAAACAACTGAATGTTTTTTAAATGTTATCATTAATTGCGTGTGAGATTTTATTATCATTTCACGTCTCAGATTTGACCAAAAACTTGTTAGCATATGTATATGTATCATTGATTTTTGCCTACCATTTTCTTGACCAAAAAGAGTTTTTGCCACAATCCAAAATCTCACAAAAAATAGGACGTGCTCTGCTCTCACATGGAAGCACATGTGTGTGAAAATTAAGTAAACAAAATCGTTTATTTTCAAATAAGAGTACATTTTTTACAAAAGTACATGACAATCATTCACTCAGCCTTTTTTGCACAACTCATTTGTAGTTTTAGTTTTCTCTTAAAAGTTGTCTTGGGCACGCAATATGCAAAAAAAATATTGTCATATATACAAAATTTAAAAATTAAGCTAATATGTTTTATTAATTTTATATAAGTTGTGCATGTACATGAGAAAACTTAAGTAAGCGGAGAAGTATTCTTAGGGGTCAGCATACGCAAGTTTTTGATGAGAGATTTTAACCTCAGATGCTTTATGAATCATCTACAACATCATTCAAATTAAACAAACGCAAATGCAAGATTCTTGGTTATAAGATTTTGGGTTGAAAAAAAAAAGTCAGTATGGTTAAAATACATTCATGAAGTTCTATGCGAGCAAGGTTAATTAAAAAGAGACAAATTCTAGCTGTTCAACCTAAAATTTTGATATTTTATACCCATTTATTAACTAATATTTGCTCGAAATAAATTATTAATTCAGGATTTTAATATTGTTTTATTTGTTTTGTAGGAATTTGAGAATTTGATGAATAAATAAATTGCTTGGGAAAAAAAAAAGACAAAGTTGAATCAAAAGAGAATTTGATCACACAAGCATTGGATCAAGATGAAAAAGAAGGAGCTCAGCCCAGCACCGAGGCCCAGACCTGAAGCCCAACCCACCGCACCTCCCTCTCTGCTTTTCCTTCCTTTCTTGTCTTCCATGGGTTGGCCCATTCGTTTCCCTCCTTGCTCCCGGTCTAGCCCAAAGTGTTCTATCTTCACTTAAGTTGGCACAAGCCATGCACGTGACCCTGGTCTGTCTTTCTCCTCCAACCTTTCCTCCTCTTCTTCATGCCCAGCAAGCCAGAAAGCGGAGGTGAAAAAACAGAGCACCGTTGGCCTTCTTCTTCCTCACAATAACCACAGCCCTCTGCTCCTTCATCTTCCTCCATTAATTCGGCATCCATTACTCATTCAGTATACTCATCTCTTCTCCATCAATTCCCGGCTTGGCTGTTACAAACAAAAATTCGGGGCCATGAATTCGAATTTAATTCGAGATTAATGGGGAGGCAACCAAGAGGCATGAGCACAGACTTGTGAAGCCTTCAAAGGGAGGTCAAAGCATATTAGGGTGGCAGATGAGGGTAGAGTACAGGGGAGATTAGGTTTGTGACTTCATTGGGTGTTAAAATTTGAGTTTTCAGTTTTCATTCCTAGAGACTCAGTCTTCTTTTCTTTCTTCCTTTGGTTTGATTTTTGCCTTCCCAGATTCTAACTTTAGGTTTCAGTTTCAAATTGGTTTTTTTTTTATGATTTCATTGGAATTCTAGTTCAGTTTCAGAATTGCACGTTGCTAGCTTTGAATTTTCTGGTGTAATTGCGCAGCTTCTTGCCTCTGTTTTATTGCTCTGTTTGCTCGTGAAGCGCTTTGCTAGAGTTGGAATTCAGATGGGCCTTCTTCTACCAGGAAGTGTTGGATGCTATGCCTTTATCATTTGAGTGCTTTTCTCACTTGTCGTTATCCTAATACTAATTTTCATATTATTATTGTGTATAATCTACTATTACTGAATTATAGTTTAAAGGGTCGTCTAGACAGTTTAGCTTAGCTGCGTAGTAACTCAATCTCACAACCATCTCTGAGGACAATACTTGTAATTCCTACAACAATAAACTGTATACTTGCGGGTTCTACAACAATAAATACAATCTTAGGGGATTTAAAAAATAGGAGTTCGACAATCATGAATGGAAAATTTTCTTTTCAAAAAATCACTTTAAACAGTTAATTACAATCTCAAGGGATTTAAACAATCTAAAGCAAAATATCTCTCTAAACTTCCTCTGCTCCGCCTCCGTGGAGTAGTAGATAGTCTACAGTTTTCAAATCTAAGATCATCGGAGCTACTTTCTCTATAATTTTACGATTCAATGGTAAGACTACTATGTCAAAATCCCCCCCTCCCCCACTTGCTGGCAAAATTTTGGGGGTATTAGATTTGAATGCTTTTAGTAGCATGGGTATTTTTTCTTTTAACACATTGTTGTTGTGATATTCTTACTCTCAAACTACATACAATTATTGCAATTAGACACTCAAGTGTCGCATTAGTGCTTGATTCTCACTAGTCTGCAATAATAAGACATCCATAGCGCAGGAGACCCTTTAGATGGCAATTTTCAGTCAAAAAGTGTCAATCGTAATTCGTAAATGCCAGCTCCCATCATTATCATCATTGCACTTTTGTAGGCTAATTAGTATAGATTTTCAATAAAGCCTACCCATTTTAATTAGTGTACATATGGGCTGAAACGATAAAGCCTACCCATTGGCCATTATAGCTAGTTTACAATAATTAGTATCACCTGTAAGGCTTTACAATCAAGGAAACTATACGAGCTCAAACAATGAAAGGTCAATATCAGACGCGATTTCTATCTTGTAACACATTCCCTTTTGCAGATATTTAAATGACATGATTTTCTAAGTTTTTTTTTTTTTGGTATGGCTTTATATGCGAAAATTTTGGGACAAATGTTAACAAATTCTTTTCTTGTACATAGTTTCTTTTAGACCGATGACCTTAAAAAGGAGTAAATAAATGGGAGATAACAATATGTTAATTAATCTAATTAATTAAGATCTAATGACTTCCTTCGCTTATAGGCTGTAGCAAAATTATTTTTTTGAACTACGTTTTTTCTCCCTTATATGTCTTATACATCTACGTTTATTTTTATTTTTTTTTAACATGTACCTTCATAAAATATATACACACTTTTTTGGGTTGATGCTTTATAGCATGCATATATCACTTTTGTCAAACCATAAGCATAAACAGTTAGTATTCAAACACACATCCTTCAATTACAAATGCTTTCTTTTAATGTGACTAAAATAAACAAAAAACAAATCTAAATTTTTTTAGTTTTTACATAACAAGTCATAAGAATTTAATATGTTGAATTGAATGAGACGCCATCTAAAAATTTTAATAGCATAATCTTTTCACAGGTTCTCCTAACTGCGTCGGTATCGCACCCCACTTCTATTTTTTTTTTTTAAATTATTTTAATATTGAACATAAAGATGCACATAAATACTATATACTACACATCCAATCCACTTTCGGTGAACTTTAATCTCGTTTTTGTTTAAATTAGTACTGATAAGATTAGCAAATAGCAACCTCTTATCTGACGCCATTTGTCTTTTTTTTATTTACTTTATTATTATTTTTATCATTTTACTAATATCTTCAATTGTGAGAGTTATTCTCTGCTCCAGTGGTGAAAGTATTATTTTAGTTTTGATTTCATTTGTTTTGTGTACATGTTTACTTGATTTTCAGAGAATGAATTATGTTTGTACTGAAAAGCGACAGTTCAATTGGCATCAACACTTCAATGGTAAGTTTTCATATCGGAAGAATATTTGGCTCAACAAAACTATAATACACCTATTGATCCCTTCTCCAAGTTGTATGAAGAAGCGACGATTTGGGTGGGAAGACGAGCGATCATCGTGTAAGTTAATTTTCTCGA
Source organism: Selenicereus undatus (assembly GCA_017589665.1). Lineage (NCBI taxonomy): Eukaryota > Viridiplantae > Streptophyta > Magnoliopsida > Caryophyllales > Cactaceae > Selenicereus > Selenicereus undatus. The sequence continues at coordinate 99,890,193 of JACYFF010031956.1, read as the reverse complement.
GACAAATATCGTATTTTGATTTGAAGAAATTGTTTTTGTTTTTATCGACGACACATTGTAAGTGCTGCTTGCAAGTTATATTAATGATTAATGAATTCTACGAAAAAATGATAATAATAAATTTGATGCCACAATCTACTAATTATGCTGGTCAACATAAACGGTGGTCCATAATTTTTGGTGTTAAACATAAAATTAAGCTATCTCTAAAGTTTAAATACTAACACAAAATTAATTAGAACCGGGGTTAACGGCCAAAACAGAACAAGGCCAACGGCATATAACGACAAATGGTAGGGTGGTTGATTAATCTAAATCTTAGTCATCAGCATCTAATAGTAATTAATTAACCCACTAACTATAATCAATTATTGCGAAGATAGAGGCAGAGAATATTGGCCACTTGTGTTTGCATTGTCTTAAATATATTAAGAGTTAGTTAATTAAATTTAAGATGCATTATTGAATTATGGTATCCATCTGTAGAAAACTACTTGATCGGCCGAATCAAAATAAATTAATCAGACGAGCCGGAGAAATGCGAGGCAATGAAAATTCCATGATTACAATAAGAAAGCTGATGTATGCACCCTCGATGTTGGGCAAAGCCCTCTGTAGTCTAGGGAAGTTTGTTCATCCTTGGCTTGTAAACAAGAAATGGCTTGTGTTTCCTTGCCCTAGGGCTAAGAACATGCTCCTA
>JACYFF010031956.1:99863412-99884493 GCA_017589665.1 Selenicereus undatus | reverse complement strand
GCCAAAGCGGACAATATCTGCTAGCGGTGACCTGGGGGCGTTACAGTAACTAGGGGGAGTATTAGGGTTTCAACGTTTTAATTTTTACATATTAACAATAAAACTATTGACTAGAAAAAATAACACTGGACTGGGCTGCTAGCTTGGGGTTGGGGTGGAGGGCATATTGGGTAAGTTTTATTTCTAAAATTTTAACATTTAACCTTAAATTTTTAATTTGAAATATTTAAAAAACTAGTCGGATCAGATTTTACCCTTCCTCCTAATCCGACTCAGATTCGGATAATTTTTATCAGACTCAGACTCGAATTTTTCTGTTTCAGATTCGAATCAGATAGTTTTGTCTCAAATCGGATGAAATTTGCTTCAAATTCGGATGTAGCTGACATCCCTAGTGGGTATTAGACTATAAAAATCCTTCACAAGCCATTATTTATAAGTTTAAATTTGTGGCTAAGATAGTTTGAACATTTCTGCTTCCATTTGTGCAGACAAATAAGAGGTGTATGACATAGGATAGAGTGTGTTGATCTTCAAATTAGACAAACATGTCAAGTTCAAAGGGCATTCCTACTTCTATTCCTAATTCCCAAATTGACTCCATTAATCCAATGAAATTTCCAATTCGAACTTTGATATTTTGGCTCTGATTAATTGATTATCAACTACTAGTTATCAAACAACCGAGAGTTAACTTGGTGCTCCCAAAATTTAATTTCTAGGTGCTCTAAAAACAAATGTTTACAGCCCTGTTTGGCAATCAGCTGTTAGCTGATTGCATTAGTTGTTTGTGAAAAAAGTATTTGGTGAAGTTAGCTGTCTCTAACAAAGCTATTTGATAAAATTTCACTTATACCCATTACTCAATTTCATTATTTTTCTAACAAAATAATTTTTCATTGGATATTTATTTTTCTTTTCGATATGAATTATGAATTAAGACTAATGTGATATATAAAATTATATTTATACTTTTTCCTAATTTCAGTACTTATCATCAAAATATATTTTTAATGTTAAATGTTTTCTTTTTTTTAATAGCAATTGAAATTATGTGATATAAAAAATATTTATATACCATATAAGACTAACAAACATAAATTATTTATTAAATTAAAGTATTAAAATTAAAAGCATTATCTTCAACATCATGACCATCCACAACTCTTGTCTCAAAAAAGAAAAAAAATAAATTGAAAAATTTAAAGTATAAGCATCCAACATTTGGGAATATCATTTGTGAATGACATGTAATGTAAATTTATCCAAATTATAAGGTTAGTATGATTATTATAATAGTAAAAATCGAAAAACTCTTTGAAAAAGCTATCTCAAAGAGCTTTCTGTAAAAGAGCTTTTTGGGTATAAAAAGCTAATCTAAAAAGCTAATCAACCAAACACCCCAAATAGCTTTTTGACCAGAGTCAAACAGCTAATACCCCAAAAAAATTCTTTTTATACCCAAAAAGCTCTTTGCCAAACATGGCCTACATGTAAGGATATTACCACACCTTTTTTAATACTTACACACCATTTACTTCATAAATAAAGAATCATTGTAAATATAATAAATATGTAAATCTAATTAAATTTACGGTCGTCAATATCTAACATCCAAATTCCAATGCTTACCGACTACTTTATCGGTATAATCGTACATCTTGTGGAGGGAAACACGAGTGAGGTCTAAAACATTGAGGAGAACCAGCAAATTATTACATACTCCCATGAACATGTACTCCCATTACCAAGCGTATACACATTTTTCAAAGTGTATTTGTCATATAAGCAGTTATTAGTATATGTTTCACTCACGTAGTTTCCAAAAATACATACTCTCATATGTATAATATAAGCATTGAAGAATAACCATATTAGCAGTTACTAGCTATTTGTTTGGCAAAATACTTTGTCTACTCAAACAATATTAATTATTACTGCATCACAGAGTGCCAATTGGTCTGTCAACATATTTCTTCACCCGAAAATAGAACTGCTTCAATAGTATTTTGGAATTATGGCTATAATATTTCCAACTATTTCCAAAAGAGAAATTCTTAGAGATGTAAATAATTCATGCAAGTTTGTAATAGTATTTAACCATAAGAGCATTCATAGCCACTGAAATGCGTTATAGTGGGGAGCTCCAACTTTGTCATTGTCATGGCCCGCGGGTAAGAATTGCACACCATATCACCATCCGTTTCATATTTATTTTGTCTTTTTGTGAATTGTTTTATTTTTTTCCTCCTTAAAAATATTATTTGAGTTATTAAAAAAATATTATATATTATAAGATAGGTTCATAATAAATATTTTGGGTGATCCAAATTAGGATTTCATAAGTTAGAGAAGTGAAAGGAGTGTAAGTTTCAAAAGATGAAATTTTTGTTGATATGATAAAGTAAAGTTTCAAAAAATAGAACTCTAACTGAAAATAATTTAATAATAGAAGGCCCCGTTGTTTTCATTGGAAAATTGCAGGTGTAGAATGGGTAGTAGTGCGAAGGGGGGGAAGGAGTGGGAGCGGGTAGGGGTGTTATTTTTTTTTAAGTGTGGGAAGAGTGGCGAAGAAGTGGGTGAGAGTGGGAAGAGGTGAAAAGGAGTTGAATGAAATATGAGAGTTGATTGAAGTTACGTATTTTTTTTAATATAATCCTTTATTTGTGATAGTAATTCCCGATAATAAATTTTTTTTAGATTGAAAAAAATATTTTTCTGTGTTGACTCAGATACGAAACATTGTTTCGTGACCGTTGCTACCCCAAAAAATTGTAATTTTTGTTATTCGCAAAATAAATATTTTTTTATATATTAACCAAATACGAACAATGAAAAAAATACACATATGTTCAGGCCTTGTTCTTTTCGTTGGTAAAATCAAATTTAACTACCTCAACCAATTTTAACTCACATTAGGAACTTCAATAAAAATACGAACTTCAACCCACTTCCCACTATTTTAACCAACTTCTACCCAGCATAAGAAAAAAAATTCAACCAACTTTAACGAATTTTAACTCACTTCAACTAACTTCAATCCGTTTCAACAAAAAAATACCAACTTCTACCAGTCTCAACTAACTTCACTCATTTACCAACCTATATTTTCCAACGAAAAGAACAGGCCCTAAGTATATGAAAAATAATCATCTACAATTTGTGTGGAGAATTTCCAATATTTTGTTACTAATGCACACAGAAAAAAAATATTTGCTCAAAATATTTAGTACAATACATCTGCACTGTAACAGTCCGGGACCCCGCTGGCTGATATTGTCCGCTTTGGCACACCGGCCTCACGGCTTTAAAAAGCGTCAACCAGGGTGAGGTATCCAGCCCCTTATAAAGAGGCCTTCGTTCCCCTCACCTGCCGATGTGGGAGACTCCTTATAAGGGAAACGAAGGCCTCTTTATAAGGGGCTGGATACCTCACCCTGGTTGACGCGTTTTAAAGCCGTGAGGCCGGTGTGCCAAAGCGGACAATATCAGCCAGCGGGGTCCCGGACTGTTACATGCACTTTTTGTCACGAATTAAAAACAACGCCAACAAAATTTACACATTCCTTCATTATGTCGGAAAAAACATCTGCAATCTCTGTCACCAATTATGATGAACGAAAAATAAATTTGTTACACATATAGCAACAACCATCCACGTTTTGGTAACCTACAACAAATATTTAGTAACCAACGCAAAATAAATAAATAAACTAAGTATTTCTTCCATATACAGAATCAAACCCAAAATATTTACCAATCATAAAAAAACTAACATTTGCTTAATAAAGCAGAAAAAAATTATTATTTATTCAATATATATAACAAAAAATACGTCATCCACAATTTCCGGCACGACTAACAAATATTTTCATAACATCCGAAAAATAAATAAAATTTTTCATAATTGTTATCAAATTATTTGTACGCATAATTACATAAATTATAAAAATTTTCAAAATATGAAAAATAGTAGTTATATATAGGAGCGGGAAAGATTAAGAAGGATTTTTTTTTTAAAGCGTGGGAAAGAATGAAAAAAGAGAAAAGAAGTGAGTGAGAGTGAAAAAAAGTAGATTAAGTTTATTAAATCACGAAAAGAACAAGGCCTAAATCATGCAAACATGAAGGATCCATCTACAACTGCAAAGTGTCCAAGCGTCTGAAATTGACATTACTACACATAGCTGATTGGATCTCTTATAGTATTTTTTTAGCACATTTTTTTATACCACAATATTTTACATATCCATAAGTTTTTTAATTCTTAGGGTTTTGGATAACCCAAAAAAATGGATTGATTTTTTTTTTCTTGATTATGCTTATGACATTGATCGATAGCGTAGTGTCACATCCTGCGATGTCCCCTTCATTACTCAGCATTTGTTTGGAACCAAAAGCAGCAGAAAAATTCCGCCGACGTCACTAAGCCAACAAGAAATGAGCAAACGCGATCACCTTTCATTTCTTCTGATCGGTGGTGCAGTTTCACTGTGCCAACGACTATTTTGTTGTATATCTAATGGTCGTTACAAATTTTAGATTGGAAGTGGGAATTAGTCGAATTCTAAAGCATTTATATCGTGAGTTTCATGTTTTCAAATTCTACTTTATCATATCACTAAAAGATTTATTATGAATCCACTTTATATTATATATTTTTTTAGAGTAAATAAAATAATTTTGAAGCAAAATAAATAATAAACGCAACCAAGAAGTGGAACAAGTGGAGGAATGTGGCCCTGGCCCTCCACGTGTGCCGATCTAGTAGAAAAGCAGGCCGCAATAAAAAATCATGGTGGAACACGTGCCCTGCTAATGGAACTCATTTTATTGGCCGGAGGTGTTCTAATGCCCGAGAAAAATGATATAAGAACCTATGTAGCAATTTTATGAATTAGAGGTTCTTCATTATTTCTATTATACTATAAGTTTAAGAATAGTTACATTTTTAGCGAAACATTGACGATTTAATTTATAGGGTTGATACTTTATTCTGGTTACTTTGTGATACTTCATACAAACAAGAAGCTATTTGGATACCACTATGTACATATACAAAGACAATAAACATGTGTGTTTTCTTCTTTTAAATGATAAGAAAGAAAAAATGTACGGTCTAATATAATCGTGAATATTTGTTTTGGCAGATACAAAAGGGTTTTTGAGGATTGTTCTACTAAGTTAAATTAGTATTTAAGGTATTTGGTTACTTGGCTTTTGTAATATCTTTTAACCCATGAGAAGGTATCTTGCAAAAAAATAATTCAAGTAGCTTTTTCATACTTAGCTTTTGAAAAATCGGCCTTGTCCTTTTAAGAAAAGACTAATTTTACAAAGTAATCGTTTTTGAAGCAACTAATATAAATAGCTAATGCGGAGAAGCAATACAATCAATCGATTAGTAACTATTAACTAATAGAATCAATTAAGGGCTTCTTGTCAACTAATGTTAATCACTATTGCAGGCATTAAAAATTTAATAATTTGTGCATGCTAAAAGATGAATATAAATTGATTACTTGGGTCGGCCCATTTAATTAGTTTATTTATTTAAATGAGTTGGGCCAAATCGACTTTCAAGTCACAACTCAAACGACTATCAAATCAATGAGCAAATTGACTATTACATCGTAAGTCAAATGAACTAACAAGTCGAAGGCCCAATCAACAGCCCAAGAGGGCGAATAAGTAGTAAACCCTGGTAAGAGGAAGGAGATTCTTTCCTATAAATAGAGCATTACTCCCTCCTATTTGAGTGGTAGAAGATTCATTCACTCTGAAGGCATTCTGAAGACCAAAATGGCTAATTTTTCTAAAGGAAGACAACAAGCACAATCAAAGCATGTGTCATCTACCATTGAAGATAAAAGAAAACTCATCTTGATTGAGATTATGCCTCTTAGGCCCTCTCTCAATACCAAATTCATTGAAATTCATTCAAAGGAAGTCAAATCAATCAATTTGATCGGGATTCAAGTCAATCAACCATCCTTCAAGTACAAATTGAAGATCAAATCAGAGGACTTTTATTTGTTTACTTGTAACAAATATACCGAGATTTTACCCATATTTTCTAAAATCAATAAAAATTAAGTTTGTTCATATTTCTCGTCTTGATTTATTTAGACTCGAAATTTGTGTTTACAACTATATTAAAAAAATAGTGTTGAAAAAAGTAAAACACACAATATCATGAAATGTGATACCAGGTATAATATTCGAAGAAATTGTGTGTGCCCGTACTACCAATAATGTACCAGATTACTTCAAACCATTGCACCTATGCATACAAATATGACAAGAGTAGCGCTAGAATATGTGATCTCCTAGGAAGTTTTCATGCTACTGATGTTTTGCGTTAACTCTGAGCGCCTGTAACAATAACTAATGCCGTCAAAATTACATTAATGTCCTCTATTGTAATTCACCCACTACTATGGTTTTATTTTCATAGGATATGATTTGTACATGAATATGTTATTTAATAGAACAGTGCTGCCCAATCCAGCATCACAGCGTGCACAAATCATAAGTGGGAGATCTGATTCTCCATATCATTTGGTTACTTTTACTGTTGTTTTACTGATGGGGGATTATAAGAGGATTTCTGAGTTTGGGCAAACAAAAGCAGCACTATCGCTGTCAATATCATCAATACCGGATCTGTTAAGTAAATCAGAAAACCTAGCTAGTCTTTGATCAACTCAGAAAACACAGAAAAATGAAAGAAAAGAGGTAATTGTGATGGCAATTTTGGGCATGACTGTTCTTTTCTTATAGAAAAGATTAGCTTCATCATCTAAACCCAGCTACCTACCACATACCAAATGGGGGAGAATAGCTCAAAACCATTTATTTATGCTATATCATATTAATTAAAATACAAATAATAAATAACAAAGAATTGGACACTTCCTTAAAGAAAAATTAATCTTCTCTCATAAAACTCTCTTGTAATTTGTAAATTGTTAGAGTATAAACCTATTTCTGAATTTTCAACCATTAGCTTAAATTTTTGTTTGAATTGGTCTTTAAACATGGTATCATAACATTTATGAATGAGAGGTTTGAGTTCAAATTTTAACAACCTTCATATTGCTTTATTGCGCAAGGTGGGAGGAGCCTTTGCAGCATCTACGCTTCAAATCTAAAGGACATTTAGGGGTGTTCAAAACTATTCGTAACCAAAAACCCGAACCAAATAACCGCGAACCGATCCGAAATATTGGGTATCCGAACCGAAATATTTAAAATTTTTGGTTCGGGTACCCGAACCGATAAATTTTTTGGGTTTCGGTTTGGATACGGTTCGGATATTTCGTAATTTCGGGTACCCGAAAACCCAAAACTTTTTTTTATTTTATATTTTTTTTTAATTTTCTCTTCCCTAAAAACTTTGTAAGTTACATATCCCCAAGCCCCATGAAGACAAGGACTTTGAGTTTTTGACTTTGTTGCATTGTTTTGTTTAGATTTGTAGGTCTTCTATAAGACTTTGTTGCATTTGGACAATGGTTTCGGCATGAATACGATATTATTAAGGTTATGTCTTATGGATGTGTGAAGTCGTTGAAATGTGAATAATAGTAACGTACTTTGTGGTATTGCCATATTATGTGATAATATCATGTATTAGTTCCCTTTGGGTACCAAAAAAAATTATTAAACAAAATAGGAAAAAAATATTTTTAAAAAATTGGGTTATTGGTTAACCAAAAACCCGAACCGAAATTTTCGGGTACCCAAATATTTCGGGTCGGATACGGTTCACCATTATGCCGACCCGAAATTTCGGGTACCCGAACCGAAATTCCTTTTGGTTCGGGTACCCGAACCATGAACACCCCTAAGGACATTTACACAAAGAAAGTGTTAGAGTATAAATATATTCCTAAATATTTAATTATCGACTTAAGTCCATCAAACTAATAACATAGTCTAATCATTTCTCAAACATCACAAAGGCTAAATGCACAATGCATCTAAATTATTCAGAAATTGATTGTCTATAGTCCTCAATCATTCATTTTGAAAAGTTTTACTACTTCCTTCCCTACAATGATCTGAATCTTTACAAATTGGAAACGATGAACAACTTTTATATAAAGTGCCAAATGGCAAATAGCCTAAGGGCCACAGATTGGAGTAGTTTTGCCCATGGATGACACAATTACAGTATATATGGTTTCTGAATCAACATTCATCAGTCTGAATCTGCACGCGTCCCACACCTCTATCTGTCCTTCCCAGGGTCTGCCAAAGTTTTGTCCAGCTATTTGGAGGCCCCCCACAAGCTCAGCTCCTCAGTCTCTGTTTCAGTCTCAGTCTCGGTCTCAACTCAGATTTCCCTCATTCATTCATTCATCCATTTCTCTATCCTGTTCCACCCTAGCATGACGTATGCCTTGGGAATTCACTATCCCACAGCCTTAAAAAGATTTTTTTTTTAATCAGCAACTTAAAAAAGAATTTATACTTTAAACAATAAAATTAAAAAATTGGTTTTTTTGTTTTTGAAAAAAATGGTGGCTTTACCTAAGCAAAATGGAGCCCCTGGTGATACCCACTGGCCACTGCTACACTCGTCTGTCACACCCCAATCAACCCTAAATAAATGCCAAACCCCGACCTTTTCTTTCTTCTCATCATTCTCCGTCTCCACTGCTATTTCTCTCTCTTCTTTCTCTCTCATTCGTGCAGCCCAGAAAACCCAATTCACCTTTCTTCAAGAAAGTTTGCTTCTTTACTCTGTTCGTTCTATAACTCACCCAGATTTTGTGTACTCAAAGTTGAGGGGTTAGGCTTTTTAAATTCGCTCAGATTTGATGATTATGGCTTCAGCAACTGGAATTCCTTCTGCGACATCAAATTCAAGCTTGTACTTGGACGAGAAGTGGAAGCTGTCGAAGAAAGAGGGTAGTTCAAGGAGCAGCAGTCTAAAATCCTCTACTTCATTTCTATCCGGCAATTCGTCGAACAGGAGGTGTGCATTCTCAAGGAAGTGTGCCAGGCTTGTCAAGGAGCAAAGGGCCAGGTTCTACATCATGCGTCGGTGCGTTGTCATGCTCATCTGTTGGAGGGATTATGGCGATTCTTGAAATCAAAGAGATATTGACTACAAAAGGAGCCATTTAACAGAGACAGAGGCGGAAAACTAAAAAAGAAATTTCTTTTTCTCTCTCATAAGTTGGCCCCCTTTTTTATCCTCTTTCTCTTTATGAGATGATCACGGGGTTGAGTTCTTTGGATCAAGAAAAGAAAACCCATTTCAGAACTCGATTTTGCTTCTTGCAGCGTCCGAGGAGGAAGAGGAGTGACTGTTATTAGACTAAAAGGATCATATACTGTACAGATCTATAATTTCTGCCCTTTTTTTCCTCCCCTTTTTTCTTAAATTTAGAATTAGGCCTTTTTGGGAACTCAAATCTCCATTACTGGGTTCTTTCACCTGGAAGTATGACTTAGTCCCGAAAATCTTTTGTATTCAGAGGTTCAGAGCCGAGGGAAAAGGAAAAAGAAGAGTGTTTCTTGCAAGCTACTCTGTTTTCTGTTCTGTGTTTTCTCATCTGGGTTAATGTAGTTGTTTTTTTAGTTTCTGGGTTTTGCTCTGTTTGATGTTTGAAGTGATGGGTATCTCTTGGAATCAAGTCAATCAACGAATTCAGTTCTTTGCAGCTGTAATTTGGCCGATGAACTCAGCTTGGTTTAGCTTAGCTTAATTATGCAGTTACTTATGCTTAATTAATGCAATAAGTTAGTTAAATATTAAGGTGAGGTGAGTCATTCTGATGTAATGTTAGTGGCCTAGTGGGATGCCAATAATAAAGAACAGAGAGTTTTTTAGATGATTTGTGGAAAATTGGGGTGACAATTTTGCCCACAGATTGATTAAAATGTGATTAAGGCTGGTACTATTTTTCTAATTCTGGGGGAACCCCAAAGAGCTTGGGGACTCACACTTTTGCCCACGTTTTTTGGCTTTTGGAGTTTGGACCACCTAAATGACCGTTTTCCCTACAGTTTTAGGGGCGTTTGACTAGCCTTAGGACCATTCTGACCTGTCCATCCTCACCTTGTTCTTGTTTCGAAGCCTCTTTTAGACTTTTAGCCTACGGAGGGCTAAATCAGATTCTATATCTAAGGATTACAATGTCATGGTCTCTAGGTTTGTGATTGAGCATATTATGGCCTATGGGTCCCAAATTATTATGTACAACTAGGCGGACATCTCAATTGTCCACTCTGGCCCACTCAGTAGTTGTAATATATTTCAACGGTGTTTTTTTTTTTTAAAGAGAGAAATTGTTCATTCTTCGATGGTCAAACGTTTGAGTGTTCAGTTCTTCAGAAAACATTGATGTATTACTGCTTAATGTAATTGATGAATCTTAGGCGTTTGATCGTTATGTTCTGATTTGAATTCGCTGTGACTGCTGATTTCGTGTTGTTCGTTTATTTCGAATTAGTGTTTTGCGTGAATTGGTCTACTGTTATCTTCGTTTTGCCGAATTCTCTGTGTTCAGAGTGTTTGATCGGTTCCTGTAGTTTTTAGCGACTATTCCATGGCTGGATTTGATCTTAACATCTCTGTTGATGATGAAGATTTATCAAAAGCGCAGTGTTGGTCAGGTTCGTTGTTGTTTTCCGATCTCTGTTTTTTTTGTTTCGGTTTGAATATGTAAGTTTTTGTGTATTTTTTAGTTGTTCTGGATTTTTAGCAGTTAATGTAGAACTTGGAGCATGTTTTATTTGGTGTAATTTTTGAATATGCATGATTCTGTTTTAGAAAATTTCTCTGTAATATGAAACACATAGCTCACCATAATAAGTGTTGTGCTCACTATATCTATTCGTCTGCTCACTAAGAAAAAACATTCCGCTCACTACGGTTTCAGCATGTACTGATGAACGATAGATTGTTTATGTGCTTACTAAATGTTGAATTTTATGGGGTAAATAATAGTTCACTATGATGAATCATGTGCCCACTATATTTATTTGTTTGCTCACTAGCAAAAAACATTCAGCTCATTATCATCAATATAGTTCACTGTGCGAAACACATGTAGCTCACTAGAATCAGTCATGTGCTCACTAAGCATAGTTTTTGGCTTACTGAAGATATATATTTAGCTCACAAATATTAGGAGTGATAATGTGATCACTAAATGTAATTTTCATAACGAATGACGTGGCTAATATGAAAACCAATAGCTCACTGTAATTAGTATAGCTCACAATGAAAACTATTTTCATCTGTACTTCGAAGCATTTATAGCTCACTAGAAAAAGCATTTGGCTCACTATTTTCTAGCTTGTACTCACCAATTATGGCATATAGCTCACCACAAAAATGATGTTACCTTTGCAGATAATACTTCATTCTTCCAATCTGCATTACACGATTCTGTTGATGATGTTGATGATAATGCTGGTGATGCTTCAAAAGGCAAAGAGGATATGTCTCTAATAACCCCCATGATTATATGAGGCATAGAAAATGAAGTGTACTATATGAGGCACAGTTTGGATATATATTGAAAATGTGATTACCTGTGGGTGGTTAGATCAAAGGATATGTATCTGATAAGCCCCATGATTATATCCTCAGGTGTTGTGGGTGAAGTCTCTGTTTTTGATCTATGGAAGAGGATTATATGTAATGTTAATACTATAGTATAAAGGACATAGTTCACTAAATTGAAGTAATGTCTCAGTAGAAAATAAGGCACGTAATAATCAACTCACCAAATTCAAGTCATGACTCACTATATTTGGCTAATGATTCACTAGAATATAAAGTACAACTCAGTACATCATACATATGTACATGTTATAACATACAACTCACTAAAATATAGATATGGCCAAGTGACCAAAATCAAGCTCTGACTCACTACACACAACTCATGGCTCACCAGCAAAAAGTCATGGCTCACTAAAATCAAGAGCTGGATCAGTATTGCATGAATTTGCTCAGGTCAGTAATACGAAGTAATGGCTCACTTCAGGCAAGTCATAGTTCATCAACACGAAGCCATGGCTCACTAAAATCAAGTAGTGGATTAGTACAGTATAAGGCATAGCTGACCACATCATGTATATGCTCAAGTCACAAATACAAAGTAATGACTCACTAAACGGAAGTCATAACTCACCAACATGAAGGTATGACTCACTAGTGCAAATGTATGCTCAAGTCACAAACACAAAGTAATTGCTCACTAAATAGAAGTCATAGCTCACCAACATGAAGGCATGGCTCACTAAACCCAAGGTCTGGCTTACTAGTGCCAGTGTATGCTCAAGCCATTAAGAAAAAGCAATGACTCACTAAACAGAAGTCATAGCTCACCAACATGAAACAATGGCTCACGAGTGCACGTATTTGTTCAAGTCACTAATATAAAGTAATGGCTCACTAAACGGAAGTCATAGCTCACCAACAGGAAGCCATGGCTCACTAAAATCAAGTTTTGGCTCACTAGTTCACATATTTGCTCATGCCACTAACACAGAGCAATGACTCACTAAACAGAAGCCATAGCTCACCAATATGAAGTCGTGGCTCACTAAAACTAAATATACATGTTAATAACCGGTCGCTGTTTATACTGCCTGACTTAGTAATTTTAGGTTTCGTTTTTGTAACATACCTTCCGTGAGAGATTAGTGATTCATCATTTTCAGATCTCTTGGTGCTTGCTTCTGAATGTTGAGGTTTCATCTGAAAACATTGCAGAAATGCGATTAGTAAAAACTTTGTTTGCTGAAAACCTATAATGCAATTAGTAATGTTAGTGTGTTCGAACATGAAAATAAATCGCGTATGTTGGTAAAACTTACATCGAAGTGCTTCTTTCAACGTTTATGGAAGAGATTTTGGCTAGAATTGTTGATGAAGTGCTGCAAAATTCGCGAAATGGAGTGAGAATATATGAAGTTCGTGGAGAGAGAACGGAAGGAAGTTCGTGGGGTGAAACTTGAATTCGACGGTTGTGCGCCTTTGATATTTTTGTTTTTTTATTTATAAAAAAAGCAGTTTGCATGGATTACGTGGCGAAAATTTAGTGCATTGGTGGGGCCGGTTGTACAAATGAATTTGTACAACCGAGTGGACGATATAGCTACTGCCTATGGGTTAATAGTTTTCACTCATCTGAGCTTTCCTTACGACTTTAGATAGCATATATTTTTATTTTTTAATAGATAAGATTTTCATTCTATTGGATCCTCTAATAAATTTGTCAAGCTATAGTAATCGGTAGAAAAAAATATATGATAACTAAACCCAATTTATATATACTCAAGGCGATTCTATAGTAGAAAAGTCGTATCAACGTAGATTGGTTCAAGGTGGTTTGACACTTGTTTTCTTAAACAAGGTCTCTGGTTCGAGTTATGTGAATGAAGAGTTCAACCTCTTTATGGGTCAAAAGTAGCTCGAATATGATAGCAGAGACCCAAGATCCCAAAAAAAAGAAAGAAAAGTTGTGTCCTTAATGTGTTACATCAAATGATTTCGATTGATTCCCTACTTGTTAGCTGTTAAGGTGGAGTAGACAAAGTTACGTCAAATGATTGACTTAATTTGACTTACTTGCTTACATAATACTCCCACACAAAAAGACAAAGTATTGAATGGAGAAAAAAGTGTTCAAAAATCGTTTTTGAGCCTGGATGTTGCCAAGCATTGCTTATCCCTTAACAAATCAAGCTTTGTTTTTCAGTTGTGTATTCTACGACAGAGGGGACTATGACAAGGGAATGCCCTAAATTAACAAGCACAAGGAAAAGAAAAGACTTTTTTTTGTTTTTTCAAATCTTTGGCCTCTGGTATGTGACATCGGGGGCCATGTAATTTAAGAGTATATACAACTCTGAGTCAAAATTTTGGCTCAAAGTAGGGGCTTACTTCCTCCACATCATTTATAAGCCAAGTTTATGGCTCTCAAACTCTCCTCCTAAAATGCAAGTCTCACAACATTGGTTCATCAATTAAAATTAAATAATACTCATGTGCCCACTCTACAATATACAACTTTTTTTTAAAAATTCAAATACAAAGAAAAACTAATTAAAATTAAAAAAAATTTTAAAAAAAGTAAGAGAAAAAGGTGTGAACTTACTCAAAGCTTGCAGCCCGACTCGCGAGCCGCTCAATGCTGCTCCCAAGGCAACCGAGCCGGCCGCTGGTACTTGGTAGTGCTCTAACAAATAAAGATATCGGCTAAATCCAAACCACCCCCAAACAAAGTTCTCAAAATAGACAGCTGAGCTTTTGTCCATGCTATGTCATTCTTCTAACCTAACCTAGGCTAATCATAGATCTTTCTTTTTTTCCTTTTTTTGTGGTGAAGGCAGAAGGGTTAATTATAATATGAAAGTGGCTATCTTTTTAAAAGGAAAAAGAAAACCACTCCAACACATTTTAAAACCTTAATCTTTTTTCTTTTGGTTGTAGTACAGGTTAATCATGATATGAATGCAACTAGCCATTTTTAAAAAATAATGCTGTATAGTACTTTGAAAAATGGAAATTTCACGGATAATTTACCATCAAGATTAAAAATGTGTCCAATTCATACCTAAAAGATTGTGAGAAGAATTCATTGATTTGACAATCCAACCAATTAGGATTAGGAATGTATTGAGATGAACTTGTATGCATGGAACTGTTATTTTTCACATTATATTGTTCACAATGCTTCTTCTTACACGTCGGCGGTGAATAGTTAATGCATTAATATGATGCGGAATTGTTAGAATCAGGTACGTCTATTGCAGAACAGTATCGGTCAACTGAGCGTATAAACGTACGTGCGCTTGGCTAGAGAAGGGATACATGTGTTGTCAGTTGAAAGTGCTTGATGAAATGGCACAAATACCTGATGCTGCAAATAATTGCAAAATCAAGTTTAGTTTAGAGCACCTCTAATGGTGCTATTTTCTTGACCCACTCATCTCGGTATAAGCATCTAGCAGCTCATCTGTATTGTAGTGGTAAGCGACTCGTGGGCCAGCTCGTGGCCGTGAGCCAGCTCACTCATTTTTTTCTTTTACTTTTTTGTTTTTTGTTTAAATTTTAATTGGTTTTTCCTTTTTTGGTGATATTAAAAAGAAGGTTGTGTGTTATAAAGTGGGTCTATGAGTATTATTTTATTTGGTGAGTCAAAATAGTGAACCTTGCATTGGAAAGAGAGATGATTGTGAGCTGAAAAGTTGGCTCACAAGATGATGCGGCAAAGGTAGACCCTCATTGGTGAGTCAAAAAATTGGCTAACCGTTGCTTATGCTCTTAGGGGTTAGGTACATTAACAGTAATGTCAAAGTTGCACGCTCGATCTAATGTGTGCGCATGCGCAAGTGCGAGCACGCACGTGTGTGTGTATACACACACACACACACTATTTATAGTACACTTGAGAGGATGATTGTATGAATTAGTAAGCAATGCTCTATGTATCACTGAGTAGCTATTAGCAACTAGTGAGCAACAACAAGAAGAGACAACAAATAGTAGTAGATAATAATATCTTGTTATACACACTAGTGTAAGCCTTGTTGCTCAGTAAAAATACATTCCGGCTCACTAAAAGTACATATAGTTGTACAAAATTTTAACGAGTGAATCGAGTATAAAGTAGCATATTTTCATGAGTTACATAATATTTTTGGGCTACATTTAACATGAGTTATATAATACTCTTAGGCTACATTTGCCTGAAAGAAATGAAACCATGAGATATTTACAATGCGCCCATAAAAAACTATGGATTGTGATGTGATCATGTCACAATAATCAATCGTCTAAGGGACAATTCATGGACCTAAAAGCATCGATACCATAAATGCATGGAATAGAGTGTGACACAGACCCTATCTCTAAAGATATGGAATAATCCAAGGATCAGCGATTTTATTATGACAAGTAACTCTCCTTTCCACGTCTAATTAACAGCAAGGACATTTAGGGAGTTAGTATTTAGAATAATCCAAGGATCAGTGGTTGGTATGTCATGGCTTGAGGACCATGATGCTCATTATGGACCACACCCAAGGGTGCCAAAGTCCTCGCGAAACGCAGACGTGCAGTACTATTTTTCTTAAACTTTTTTCTTTTGCTTTTATGTTTTACTTTTTTTTTTATGTTACTAGATTTGATTGATTTTAATTTTTTTTATTTACATTGCTAACATACCTACTTTACTTTAGGACAAAATAATTTGGCATTTATTTATTTTGACGGTCTTATTTATACAAATGAAGTTTTAGGTTAAAAATTATTTAAATCCAATTTTTTGGGGGGTTAAGTTCGAGTTATTGGTCTAATAAATTTCGCTTTTAAAATGCATGCAATATTGGTTAAGAAAATAAAAGGACGATTTACTTAGTGTGTTTTCATATTTATTTGATTTTATGTATGAGATCGTTTTATGCATGGTTACCAGAACCGGACCAGACCGGCCGGTTCAATCAGTTTAGCCAGGAACCGGACCATTGTTCGGTCCGATTGCTGGTATTGAACTGCCACATCAGTGAACCAGTCATGAACCGGTTGCCCAAACCGATTCACTTATTTTTTTTGGGAGGGCTGAAATAGTTTCACAAAAATAATAGCATTGCCAATGAGTAGATTCAAACCATGCTATTCACGCTCATTCAATGCACTCTTCCTCCAATTCAACCACTAGAGCAATTACACCTGTGTGCCACTAACCAACTTCATTTCTTTATTGTATAATGGCTCTTTTATTGTGTTTGACCAAATGGATTTGTTCAACTACTTTTCATTCTTTTTTTAAAAAAATTCTTCCATTGTGACACTTCATATAATGAATTGATAACATATTATCAACCCAAATTATATTGTGGGTGCATTTTCTTATTAATTTATTTTCTAAAATAAATAATAATATGTTTTAAGTTGTAGACAAATATTAAAAATTTAAGAATATGTAGATGAATTACTTATTTTTATTTAAAAACTTAGTAAATTTTCAAAGTTAATACTTTGTATTTATTAGTCTAAAAGCCAATAACTTAAATACTTAGTATGCAAATATTTATGAATAGTTGTTAATTTGAATAATTCAAAAATCTGGTCTGATACGGTCCAACCGATCCAACCGATTCAATCAATGACCCGCTAGCTTCATTGGTTCACTCACCGGTCCGGTTCTGGCAACCTTGGTTTTATGTATTGTTTAGTACGAGCAGTGGCAGATTTAGGCATATAGAATACGGGTGATCATTTATTAAACTATCTATTTTAGGGGTGTCCATATATACCAATATAGTCCCCTTCAAAATATAGCTCATTAGAATTTTTTGTGACTAGGGGTGTCCAACCAATAACATAGCTCCGCCCCTGAGTATGAGTCTAGTTTACTAATGAACATAAACTTAATTTCGAAGAACAAAAGCTCGTTAGTTATAATACTAGTAGTGTTAGAATTTTTAGTGTATTCATATGCTCTGGGGCATTTCAAATTAATAAATATTCATGTCACACCTTGTCCAAGTTCAATGACCTGTTCTAGTTTTTTTTTTATTTTTAAACACACGACTTTGTTAGGTGGAAGTACATACATATGTTAACAAAAAATTCAAACAATTCAGAATATATAAGAGCATTATCAAAATGCTCATTTGTAATCCTTATAAATTATTGTTTAGGAAAAATAGTATACTGTAAAAAAATTATTAGAATGCTCATTTTTAAGTCTTATAGATGTTCATTTAGAAACTAAATAGATGCTTATTAATTACAAAATACTAAACAACAATACTACGTTCCCTTAAAATTAATGAAAGGTAAAATAGGAAACAACAATATTAAAATCCAAATAAAATGCCCTTGACGTGCAAACAACATATCAGAAAAGAACCCCTTTCTTCCTCGTCATCACGTCATATCTTTATCAATGATCATTATCTAGCAACATCCTTAGGTTGAGTACTACGGGATATATAAAAAATAGCAAAATGGTTCCTGTACTCCGTATGAATATTCATTTGTAAATCATAACATAGTGCACATTTGTATACCATATCATAGTCAAATACTCATTTGAGCTGATTGACATGTGTGATCCACATTTGCTATATGGACCTAGGACTATGATATAATTTACTAAGGATTAGTGGCGAATGCACACTGTCAATTATACAGTGGAGCCAGAAAATTTTGCTCAAGTATGTGTGAAAACTAGCTAACTTACCCAGTCACAAGGGTGCTCAAAACAATCCGAAATCACTTACTTGAACTAAGAAAAGCGACCCGACCTGAAATTTCAACTAAAGTTGGTTCAGTTACGATACGAAGATTTTGCCAATTTGGGGACCCAAAACCCCAAAAAAAAAATTTGAAATTGTTTTTTATGTCGTTGTACGGATGATGTGTAGGAGAGTGGGAAAGAGATATATGAAAAGTTGGATGGAAGTTATGTGATCTTAAGTTTATAGTATGCCTTTACCCAAGTGCCCAGAATTTTCTTTATAAGTGGTCTATGCTCCATTGCACAATGCCCAGGGGCTTCTAAGTCTGTGAAGTTGGTTGCACACTTACACCAATGGAGTAAATTATATTTATTATAATTGGGTAACTAAGTATTGGGTCTAATAGCACGCATGTAAAAACAGCAAAACAAAACAAAAAAGTGCAAATTAAAAACATGTAAAAACATAATTCAGACTATCGGGTAAGCGGAAGCCCGAATTGAAACTTTTGGGTACCTGAAATTCTAGTGGCCGAAAATTTTGGTTCGGATGATGGATGACTCGAAATTTTGGGTACCCGAACTGAAAATCGTTTTGGTTTGGATACCCGATCCATGATCACTCGATCCGACCTAGTCACTTGGTGGTTTGGTCAAATTGGTCATGTTTAAGTTGAATTCAACTCATACAAGTCTTTTAGTCAAATTGCTCAAATAATGTGTCCTCATTAAAAACAGATATAACACAGTTCATGGGTGTCGAGACACTTACATAGATGTTTTCCTATCTTCAAAACCGGCATCCACTGGAAAGTTGGAAATGGAAAATCCGTTTAAGTTTTAGACAAATTTTTGGTGCCACCATCAAAATCTGCTCCACTTCTAGGGTAATAATCCATCTAATGTTGATCTCCAAATACTTTTAGTTAACTCAATGCAGTTCTCCATTTGAGCTCGGCTAAGTTTGGTACTAGCAATCGTCTTGCCATTTGCCCCATGGAGGATGAGTCTTATTGGGGGGTTACGAAGCAGTCATGTGTTCCTCATCAAATTGGCAAATCAGATACACAAATACAATGGTATTGATGAACGAGCCACTTGGGAAGAAAAATGGATCTGGAGTACCTTATTGAAAGAAGCCTAAATGTTCATATTCTTTTCCTACGTGTCAGAAAGAAATTGAAACTCTTGACCATGTTTTCTGTTCAGCGATCACTCCACAGAAAAAGTTTGTAATACACTGCTCTTTCAACACCGGGTTGACATTCGTTTTCATTGATCTCGTAACACCAATGGGAAAGAGCTCGACTGCATCCTTTGAAGCTTTTAGGGTCTGTTCATTTTCAGCATTTTGTACCTGCTACCTACTCCAACCTATTCGAATCTACTCCAATCTGCTCAAATTTGTTAATTTCTAGTCAAATTTGCTCTAATCTGCTTCAACCTACTTTAACTTGCTCCAACTTACTCTAACTTCATCTAGAGAATGTTTGGAGTATTAAAGAACGTTTGGATTATCTTAAAAGACAGAATGCCTCAAGTGAATAGAGAATCATAAATTGATATAATTATATCATGTTGCGTGTTACACAACTTCATTCGAATGCATGAAAAAGGGATACTAATTTTACCAAAGCCAACAAACATTACAACCATCCCCAACATTGGGTTGTATGATGCGCGAAACTAGCAAGTAATGAATGATTGTAGAAATGCAATAACTAATATGATTTCAACATCGAGAAACAATAGTTACAATATATACTAATTTTGGTTATAAAGAAAGGTATATGGTTATCATAGACTAATGTTTGGTAATGTATTACAATGACATTTAACTTTTCTATTATATTATTTTCATAAATCTATTATGCAGTAATTGTTACAAAATGTGATGTATTCAACATAAATTATCATCGATAATCATAACATTGGAAGAATCACAACAAAAACGCTCCAAAACTCTTCAACTTGCTTTCAACCTGCTCCTACTTGCTCCTACCCATCTCTACCTGCTAACTGCTAGTCAAACCTGCTCCTACCTACTTCAATCTGCTTCTACCTACTCTAACCTGCCAACAACTCTTCCAAAATGCTTAAAACGAACAAGCCCAGAAGAACAGAATGCAATCACCTTGAAAAACAAAGTCTTCAATGCCATTGGAATTAAGGGAACAATTCAAACACCATGACAAGTTCATTTCATCATCCAGGATATCATCCAACTTATGGAAAAGGCCTTCAGGATTATGCTATTCACTATTTTAAAGAGGCCGATGGCGTTGTTCACTGGCTGGTGCAATTTGATTATTTTGCTAGCTTCTTCCCCGGCTATTTGTACTTCCAATCCATCTCCCTTATTTTCTTTCATTTTATTGGTTAAAAACCTAGGCAGAATCATCGTGAGAAACACTACTTAACTCTCATTTTGTATTTATCCTTTAAAAAAATTGATAAATGCATAGATAGATAGCTAAGACCCCGAAAAAACCCACAAAATATGTAGGGTTGATATATGATGAGTTGGAATAAATAAACTTGGGAAATTATGGCTAGGATGAAACTTTGTTTTGTATATGATGACACTTAGGGCTTGTTTTTTTGATGGGTAAATTGGGGTAGTTAAAAAGGTGAAGTGGGTTGAGGTTGGCTGAGGTGGGTTGAAGTTGGTATTTTTTTTTAGGTGGGTTGAAGTGGGTTGAAGTAGGTTGAAGTGGATTGAGGTTGGTATTATTTTTTCATGTGGGTTGAAGGTGCTTGAAGTTGGTTGAAGTAAGTTGAAGTGGATTGAAGTTAGTAAATTCAAAAAGTGTGGAAACCAATGATTTCTTGAATGAAAAGCTAACAGGAAGAAGAG
>JACYFF010031956.1:99819722-99834575 GCA_017589665.1 Selenicereus undatus | reverse complement strand
GGTAGGGTTTCCCCCTTGACAACCCTAGCCGCCACCTTCCAAAAACCAACATCACGCGAACCCTAGCCGCCATCGTAAGTCGGCGCCCTGGCACGGCCGTGCCGTGCCATGTGGCACGACCGTGCCTCATGGCACGGGCACCCCGTGCCAATTTGCTGTCCGCTCCGTTCTTCGGTCTTCTCCGACGCAGCACGCCCGTGCCCATGCAGCATGGTCACCCCGTGCCAAAACTCGAGATTTTGGGCCATAAAGCCCAACAAGGCCAAATGGACAACTCAACTTCTAGAACTTTGACCCTAAACCGCTGGTGCCCGCTAATAAAATAACTTCATCTTCAATCCTGTCCGTGCATATAGTGTCAGTGAATGCTTTGGCTGAAGCAAATGATCTTGATCCAGAGGTTGCATTATAAAGACATACAATATCACCCCATGGCTCAATGGTTCCTTGGTGGTTTTCTCTATTCCATGCTGGCAAGCCAAACCACTCTACCCAAGCTCTTCTTGTCTTACATACACCATACTCCCTTCCTTGGTGGTTTTCTCTATTCCATGCTGGCAAACCAAACCACTCTACCCAAGCTCTTCTTGTCTTACATACGCCATACTCCCTCTATACATAAAAAGGATGAAATGAGTGTAAAAGAATGTTTTCGTGCTGTTCCAAGACCAGCGATACCTGTTCTTCATTAGAAAAGGTAAAGATGAATTTGAATTTGCCCATATCTGTCATGCTGGTACAGATGGGCAACTTGGCTCCTATAGTAGAATCAGTCTAGTACTTCTAAATCTCTTGGGTACCCAAATTACAGACAATACTTCTTTTTAGCCATTCAAGATTTTGAATGTAAACTTCTCCTTTGATTTCTTTGATTAACGTTGGCTCTCTAGCAATTACTTGATTAATTCTCAAGAGGGAGCCAGACTTCCTTGGAGGCCAATTGAACTTTGTGCTTGATCGCCCTTTGGTCAATTAACTACTTATCTTGTACCTGGTCTCCTCATCTTTTTATTGTGTCTCCTGATGTGAGTAGTTGAACAGGTAATAAGTTGTGTTGTAGCCGTACGTAGGCAGTGGCGGAGGGAGCGTGGTGTCAGTGGTGTCAACTGACACCCCTCGCCTGGAGAAAAATAGTATGCTGCTGAACTAAAGGAAACCTATAAATAAATATTGCGGAAAAGAGAAGCATTGAGTTGGTGTAGTGTAATGCCCCGACCCCTCTCGGTCGCAAGTCTTACCAATAACGACTTCAAGGATCGTCGACTGACCCCACAAATCTCCACAAGTCTTTTCGGCGTGCTTCGTCCTCGCTCACACGCTGCCTGAGAAACTTCCCAGGAGGTCAACCATCCCAAGATTGCTCCCTATCAAGCACGCTTAATTGGGGAGTTCTTAAGAGTGGGCTTTTGGAAAAGAAAGGTACACCTTTAGTGATATAAGTAGTCACTGCGATCCTTTTAAGCCACACTCGGAGTGTTACATGTAGCCTGGTGGTTATGGCCTTCTGCTGTTGTTCTTTGCTTTGCGGAAACGCGGGTTCGAATCTGCTTGCGTGTTATTTCTTCACATTTTTTGTCAGTATCTCTTCAATTTGAAGTTCAAAGTTTACTAATTATAGTTTAGTACTTTAATTGACTTCAATTTATTTTTCAAATCCTTAATTTGTAGATTAATTTTTTTAAAATTTAATGTGTGAGTTTAATTTGTGAATTTCATTCTAAAATTGTTTAATTTGTAGGTTTAATTTCAATTCTTGGTCAAAGTGTAAAGATATTTCAAAAATAATATAGCATTTTAATTGACCTTATTAGTTCAATTTTTTTATTAATCCTTTAATTTGAGGTTAATTTATTTTTTAGTTTTAATTTATGAGTTTAATTTGTCAATTCCAATTCTAAAGTTGTTTAATTTAAATTCTAATTCAAAATGCATAAATATTTCAAAAAATAACTAAAGAATTATCATTTCTTTCAAGTTGTAAATTCGAAAATTTATTATTGAATGAAGAATGTGGGAACGACATCAATCAACCACAATTATCAACTTATTTCCGATTCTCCCCTCTCTAATTCCTGGCTTCGCCACTGTCCGTAGGTGAGCTTTCTTATAGTTATTATGCGTTTCTTAAAAGGAAGGATCTAAGTCACATAACTTTGGCTCTAAGAGAACGTATATGTTCGCAAGAAAATATCTTGTTGACCAAAATCACCATTGTTTATGCGGGATTCACTTAAAATTGAGACAAAAGTTTGGATTGTTTCAATTATTTTCTTGCAATGTTTGACAAAATATTCAGTTAATCTCCGTTAGTTGGTTATAGTTCTTGATAGGATTTCTTGTATCAATTTTTATTCTGTTGCTTCAGCATAGTCAATTGATCATGAGTCTCTGGGCGGCTGTCTTATCGATGGAGATGAGTGAGCACTGTGGATTTTAGGTTTGCTTTTTACCAATTGTTATATCGTCCACCGGTTGTATAAATGCAATTGTATAATCGGACCCACAAAGAAAACTGTCAGATTTCGGCTCACTGAATATATCCTATAACTCACTAAAATATGCTGTTGTGTATCCTGTTTCGCTCACTAAAAATAATGTATAGCTCGTTAAAATATTTTAGTGAGCTGAGACACAGTTTTGGTGAGTTAATATGTACTTTTAGTGAGTTAATACATACTTTTAGTGAGTAGATAGATCAAACCAATGCATCTTATGTACCCTAGGTTTCACTTAGTAAAGGTACTATATAACTTATTAGAATGTGCTATTGTATTAAAAAAATATCATTGTTCATTTGAAACTCACTAAACTATATTCTAGTTGTCTACATTTTTTTAGTGAGCTATGGTATATATTTAGTGAGCTATGACATATATTTAGTGAGTTAGACTATATTTAATTAATTCACTACATTTCTATTATATTCAAGAAATATAATACAAACACTCTTATGTCATAGTAAAAAATGATTGAGGTGTAACATAACTCAAAAACTTTACAATATTATTTACTGGCTATCTATACTATTCTTTTTAGTGAGCTATGTCATTTATTTAGTAAGCCATGATAGATATTTGATGAGCTATAAAATGTAGTGCAAGGCAACAAATTTTTTATAGTGAGCTATTGTTTATCCCTCTTAGGTACAAGACTTGTGAGCTATAAAAAGTTTTTTGTGGTGAGCTATAATGTAACATTGGTGAGTACAAACTTCATTCCAGTGAGCCAAAAGCTTGTCTTAGTGAGCACAGAATGCTATATAGCATGCTCGAATGCAACATATTCTGTTGCATGATAGGGACAAGATTGAATATAGGAATTACATTTCGTACGCACAAAATCTGACAAATGATTCACGCATACATGGATTCATGCATATAATCTGAACCTTAGTGAGCTAAAGGTATTTTTATTATTGAGCCAATGAGTATATGTACTGAGCACATAACGCATATTGGTGAGTTGTTGTTTCTCATATGTACATAGCAATAGTAAAAATATCATATAGAAAAACAACCATAACCTATATGGTGAGCTATAATGCAAACTCGGTGAGCCCACACTTCAATGCGGGTGAGCGAAACGTTACTTTTAGTGAGCAAAAAACTGCTATGTAGTACAACGTAACATATTATGTTTATTGAGCGTAATATATACCATCAGTGAGTCAACGACTATCTTTAGTGAGCCAAAAACTCATAATAACAAACAATTGTTTCTCATATATCAGCAGTCAAAATTCACATAATATTCAACAATTAAACAAAAAAACCATTGTAAACTTGTTCTTAGCCGAAATTAATACAAAACACAACTAAAACCACCAATAAAACATTCTGCCAAAATGTAGAACAGCAAATCGCAAAATAGCACACTCGATAACAATTGCATAATAATGTCAGATCACGACACCACAACAATGAATGCATACCAGTTCAAACAACTCAAAACTAACTAATCAAAAATTCACGCATACAACTTCAAAATACAAGCACAAAACCAGAGATACAAAAACGACATCAAACCTGGCGACGAAATCGCGTTTGATGAAGATTCAACATCAATAGCAACGTTAAGATCAAATTCAACCATTTGGTAAGAATTGGCAGAATATTAAAGCAATTGCAATATCGACCACTGAATACAAGAATGAGAGAGAACGAAAACGATAAACGGCAAGTTCAAAAATTAAGAACAATGAATATATATATATTTTTTAGTGGTAGTCCAAATAGGCAACGCATATACCTGCTAGGAGGTGGGACCGAGTAGATAAATGAGTTTTCCAATCGGTTGTATGTAATAATTTACGGCTTCTTACGTACAATAATTTTATTTCTAGAAGTACCTTTTTCTAAGCTTTTTATTTGGTTTTTTTGGGGGGGGGGGGGCCGGGGCGATTCTCCTTGTTTGTATGCAAACCTTAGGTGGTGTTTGGCAAACAATTTTTTGAAGAGTTTTTTTGCCAAAAAGAACTTTTTTGATCAAAACTAACTGTTTGACTAAGTAAAAAAACTAATTTGGGTGTTTGGTGAAAGAGCTTTTAGAAGAACTTTTTGGGTCTAAAAATCTAATTTGAAAAGGCTAATTTCGTTGGCTTTTTGAAAAATTAGCTTTTTGTCTCATAACTTTATCAGAAACTGCTAATTTTATCAAACGGTCTTTCAACAAACAGCTAATTTAAAAGGCTAATATAAACAGTTAATTCAAACAGCTAATAGCTAATACAAATAAATAACAACTAAAAGTTGTTTGCCAAACAAAACCTTAGTCTTTTACGTGGATGGTGTTCACTGGAGCTGATCATTGGAAATTTGGATGTAGGGTGACTGGGTGAGTTTGCTTTAGTTCTTGGCCAGAAGAAATTGTTAGATAATTTTTGGTGGGTTGGGGGAATTAGGCATACCCCAACAAGAAGTAAACATTGTGGCGAAATCGGAAAATTGGCTCCGAGTAATACAACAATATAGTCGCTATTGTGTCTGGTTTTCTCATCGTAATGCTCATGTAGTCTGATAAAATAATACACGTGTATTATTGGTTTAAGAAAACTCAGCACAAAATATTAGTACCTTCGCAAAAAAAGTCATTGTAGGGGGGGGGGGGGGAGTATGCAAGAAATATGGTACGCAAAACAAATATGCTTATACTTTGACATGTACAACAAAATGTTGGAATTCAGATTAACAGCTATGTTAACCTCCGAAGTTTTCCATTTGCTGGCCGTCTTGTATTTTTCTGGGGTAATGTTTATTATCTGTTTGGGGAGTTTCAGCCTTCAATTCATAAAATATATGGTGTTTGTCGATCAGACTAATAAGACCATTGAAATGGTTGGTCGTGATTAATGATTTAATTATTCTATATCAGAAGCTATGGCCCCTTTATCCTTTTGACTCTACTTGCATCCTCTGGCTTCAAATTGTCACGCCTCATTTAATTATTGATTATTTCCTCAGGAAACGTGGAAGATCGCCTATTACAGAGTTTGATGATCTCTCCCACACCTTAACAGCTTGTTACTGAGGTAATTCAAAAGGTCTGCATTCTGCCATTGTCTCAAATTGATTGGGTGGAGTGTTACGAAGGTCTTAGTGAACACAGGCAAAGGCTGTTCCCCGACCTCCCCCCCCCCCCCCCCCCCAAAAAAAAAACATTTGGTTTGAAGAGCTAAAAAATCGGAGTTTAAAGAAAGGTTTTTGGTTTTTTTTTTTTTGGGGGGGGGGGGGGGTTCTGTTTTTGCTGTTTTTCCCCCTTCGATTCTTGGTGAAAGTAGAAAATGGGGTATATTTTGGCTGTTAAAACAGAGATAAGTAAACTTGAATGGTTAATTTTTCAGTCCCCATCTCTTGTGTGATTATTGGTGAAAATACTGCTTGTGTTCTTTTCATCTTCTCGCAAAACCTCTAGGCCTTTTTGTAAATTTTCAAGACCTCTTATGGAGATTTTCTTGAAATTTTAAACTATATAAATAACAAAAAATCTCTTAAAAGATCTTCATTTAAACGTTTGGCAAACTCGTAAAAGTTAAAAGATTTTCTAAAAAAACTAGTTCCAAATATTTTATGACTTCATAGCTTTACTATGTTTTGCAAATCTCTACCAAGACAAAAGAAGACTTTCTTGAAGGAGTTACTTATAGATTTGGGTAAATAGGTGAGCTTAGTGTAGGTGTTAAATCTACATATCCCATTCGTTTAAAATCAATAAAAATACACAACAAAACTCTATATATTGATTTGTTAAATAGGTATTAAGTGCATAGTGATTAAATTAGAATAATTGAGTAATTTCATTTTACATTGAAGTTGAATTCAAGTATTCAACCATACACAATTTCCTTATCTTCATGAGTGAATAATATCTAATTAATGTCTTAGATAATACAGCATATGGCCGGGTGAAAATTATCTCATGTCACCATCAAGTGGACGTACCCGGTTGAAATAGTAACCATTAAAACAGTACAAATGCGAGTATTGGATAACGATTGCAATTTGCAAGGCTCGTTGGCCTTTTTCTGAATTCTAATCCGAAAATCTGAAGTAGCAATTTAGCGCAACGTTACACGGTCATCTGCCACATATTCCATACCACAGGCAGAAACCGCCAAAAAGTTGCAAATCATTAAGTTGCCCCCTTGGCAGATCCCAATCCCAAAACTCGAAAGTCCCTTTTTTATTTTTCTTTTTTTTCTCTCTCCTCCCTAGATACACGTGAAAGTGCAAGTATCAACCTTTAAAGTAAGTCCCAGGTCAGCCTAAAAAAATCCTATGCACCCAATTATATCTCGCCATGTCATAGGATAAGAGAACTTACCGCAGAACTAAATATCGGGATGAATCCGCAGGTGGTATGGGTAGGAAACCGAGAATAGAATACATCCCATCACGCCCCCAATACTTGCCCATGATTCGGATTTTATTAGTTTTTTTTTTTTTTTGTAAATTTCAAAGTGCCACTAATTTCATGACCAGATGAGTCTCTAAGTAATGCTGGATAAACTGACATCTCGTTATATTACTTAATTTAGAAAGATAATTTGTGTAATCCAGCGACCAAGGAGTTTTTACTTTGCATCTCATTATATGACTTACATTTAGAGATGCTATTTCCATCAAATCTCAAGTTTAAATCATTATCTTTCTCCTACTATTGAAAAGAAATAGGTGGTTGCTTCATGAGACATTTTCCTTCAATTCATTGAGTGCAAGATGAAAAAATCCAAAAAATTTGTTCTTCAAATTCATACTCTAAGAATCATGCATACTTAGGATCTGTGTGTTTAGGGTGGGGAGGTTAGAATTCTTGAGCATATTGGCATGTTCTGTTCACCATATTATAAAAATATTCAGACTCATCAACATTCTTAAGATCAAATACTTATTAGTAAAGAGATACTTATAATAAATTCAAAAAAAATAAATTTTATCTAATGTGTACATTAGGATGGGTGTAAGCTAATGTTTGGCTATTGAAGATAAACAAAGGGCCCAAAGAATTGAACTTAATGATATTGGCCTAATGAGATTGTGGATTGGTAGCTACATTAGCCGGTTTTTCTTTTTCACCCTCTTATGAAAAGTAGAATTGCCTGATATATGTTTAGAAGGCTCTTCAAAATCAGGGGCACCGCGGTCAATACAATGTTGGTGTATTGCAGAAAGTAACAGTCGTCCACTCCTCCCTCTGCCTGTTGTTGCCGTATGAAAGCAAAAGGTTGTCAGTTGCCCTGTTCTCATCCCCATCAAGGTCCATCGCTGATAAAAACACTCCTTCACCCCTGTATTTCTCTCCCCTGTCTCCTCCCTCCCTCCCAAAAGCTCTCTCACTCTCTCTCTCTGACTCTGAGTCCCATTCTTGAGCCTTGTTTATCCTCAGAGCTCGCTCCAAAGAGTTGTTTTCCTCTTTTATCTCTTCTCCCCTCGTGACCTACTTTTGCGCATAAACCGTCAATCAACTCCCCATTTCCTCGTTGTGGGCTAAATTTGCCTCTGAACTTCCTCAGAGCAGGGGGTATATTTTATTTCCATCTCGGTGATATTTGATCGATTCCTCACTGCAAGCCCCATCCCCTGTTTGACTGTCATTTTGAGCTTTGTGCCTTCTTGCGGTTCCTCTCAGCCTTGCCCTCCCTATAGAAAGATGCTTTCTGCCTTCTTGCACTTCCTCTTAGCCTTTACCCTACCTAGATAAGATTCGGTTATCCTCGCTACATAAGATTCACTGACCACAGCTTATTCCTACATATGAGTGACATTTTTAGAACTGCTTCCCTTGGTCAATTCAGAAGGGTTTTTCCAGGGTTTTAGCATAGAGCTGTCAAATATCTTGGCTTGCTTGCGTTTTGCTTTCAGGGTCTGGTTCTCCCTTATTCTCTTATCCATTTTGTTTCAGCTGTTGGCTATTATTTTTTTGGCTTTTGCAAAGGCTGAAAAGGCCTTTTCTTACTCGATATAGCACCGATTAGTGTTCAGGGCTTTGGCATGTTGCTTGCCTTCTTGTAAAGTTCGGAGCTTGCCTTCTACTCATCTTACTCTCCTTCCCCCTTCTCTGTAGTCCCATTCTATATAAGTTTCGTTCAACCCTTCCTTTTTTGTGCTTTACTGGGTGCAAGCTTATTTTTGACCTGAGACACTGCCTGAGGGAGCTGAAAAATTGAAATTCACTTGTTCTTAAGCCACCCAATCCTACGAGCTCTGGCTCTCTGATGCTTTTGGTGCCTCATGATTAAGAATTATCTATCATTTTCAGGCTATCATCCCTGAGTTTCATTGGGTTTTTGGGTTGTTGAATATATAATTACATTCCAGCCAGGTGATTCATTCCACAATGAGTTCTTGTTGGAGTGGAGGTGGACGAGCAGCCTATGGAATTGACCTTGAAGTCATAAAATCTCCCTCGTGTTCTATACGAACATCGAATTCTTCTTCACCTTCCTCTACTATCTCAGAATCAAGTAATTCTCCTCTTGCCATCTCAACTCGAAAGCCACGGACTCCTCGAAAGCGCCCCAACCAAACCTACAATGAGGCTGCTGCTCTGCTTTCCACAGCCTACCCAAACATCTTCCCCACCGAGAAACTTTCAAAGAGCTGTAAATTCATCAATCCCCATGAGTATTCATCCTTTTCCAATGAAGAATCCTCGGATGAGTTGCTTCTACATTTCCCGGCTGAGAAACCTGCTTTCCAAATAGACTCAACTGCCTATGAAAAGCCATTCTCAATTGACAGAGAGGAAATTGGTTGCCAAACAAATTCCTCAAACTTGTGTGATGGTTACGAAGATTTTGATGCAGAATCTATCCTAGATGAGGAGATTGAAGAGGGTGTAATAGACAGCATTATGGGGAATTCGAGCACGTGTCCTGAAGAGGAACCCTGTCAGTGCAACAATCATGGTGGTAAGCCTGTTAGTTTCTGCTATGGATATCCAGTGGGTTTAGGATTAGGATTGGGCGGGAGATTTGATTTTGGATCTGGAATGATGAGAGTCTGTATGGGTATAGCTAAGGCATTTAGGCAACACGATGAGGGAGATTGGTGGAGGTTTCCTATCGTTGATGTTGGTGAAATTTCGCCTACATTCAATAAGGTGTCTTCAACTGAGAAGAAGCGAAAGGTGGCAGATAAATTAAATCCCAAGCCCCCTCCGTCAACAAGCAAAGAAAACTCAGCCGCAAATCCCAAGTCCAATCCAGCATCAAGCGAGGCAAATTCGAACTCTATTCCCAAGTCCAACTCAACATCAAGCAAAGAAATTTTGACCTCAAATCCCAAGTCCAACTTAATATCAAGCGAGGAGGATACAGCCCCTATTCCAAAATCCGGTACTGAGCCGCTTTTAAAACTGAACTACGATGATGTTTTGAATGCCTGGTCTGATCGGGGCACACCTTTCTCAGAAGAATTTGCTGAACTTTCTGGAAGTGATGCCTTGGTATGTTCATCATTCATAAGTATTGGGTTTTTCAAGACGGTAATATTAAGTAGAATTCATAGGCAGATTGCCATAAAACACAGACTTTAGGGCCAGATTACCCTTGACCATTTGGAATTTTGGTGCACTTAGGAGTTTCTCCAGTTTTGATGTCTTCTTCTCAGCTTAGCCAAGGAATACAATTATTTTGAAATCAAAAAAAAAAAATGGAGGATGTGGGTACCCATTTATTTTTTTGCCTCCTTCCCCTCCTGCTGAAAGGAAGAATGCTGATTCTCTCTTTTCTTTCCTTGGATAAAAAACGTTAACACTTAATCATAGTTTAAAACTGTATGGGCCCCAAATGCAGGGTTAAATAGATGGAGAGAATGTTTGACACTTCATCATTATGTAATTTCTGGTGGCCCCAAATGCAGGATTTTGTAGTATTTGCCATAAAATCGGAACAGACGATAGTAATAAATACAACCGCGAAGTTACAAAATGCATGTGATACAGTGCTGTACTTTGGTCACTGTGACTGTTGGAAAAGTCACAAATGCGCTTCAACTGGAGCCATTGACAAACGCAAGAAATACCTGAATTATTGAAATTGCAGGCAAGGTTGGCGCAAATAGACCTATTTGGTGAGAGTGGAGCCTTGAGAGAAGCAAGTGTTCAGCGGTATAAGGAGAAACGACGAACTCGCCTTTTCTCCAAGAAGATAAGGTATGAGGTCAGGAAGGTTAATGCTGATCAACGACCCAGAATGAAGGTATGCAAATATTCATCTGGATAAGTGTTAAATTTCACTCTGGGTTGGGAAAGCTAGCAATTTCTCTTTTCCTCTGTTCCTTTTATTGATGGCTCATGTATATATTGATAATGACATGTTGGAGAGAAGTCTGCTTCATTAGTAGTTGATTTTAATAACCAATAGAAATCGTGGGGTCTCATTTCATTTATTTTGATTACAAGGGCTGACCTATCCTGAATTCTTTTCCTTCTAATGTCGTTTCAGATTCAGGGTGGAGGTCGATTGAACTCAAATGTTTTGAATTTTGAGTAGCTTTAGTTCTAAAGAAATGTGTTCTAACAGTTTCATTGAGCCGTCATTCTCCCTATAAAAGTTGTAATATGTCATAGGTTCATAACTCATATGCATTAGCTGTTTCTTACCAATGTTTTCTTATAAAAAGTTGCGCATAGTGTATGTCAGTTCTTTTTTATTTTCTAGTTCTACCATTCTGTATGTGCTTATCCCTCATATTTAGGGTAAAAACACTCACAATCATATGGCCGTGTCCAGATAATCCTGCTTAGAGTTTCAGTACGTTTCTATTTCCTTTCCAACATGTCTGTCTTCGAATTTAACATAAGGATGCTCTTATGTGGCATTGCAGGGGCGATTTGTCAGAAGGACAAATTCAGCTGGGAGTGAATAGAAATAAGGGAACGAATGTGTAGCTGCCATTAGCGTAGTGGTCTTTGCATTTTTTTACTGAGGGTAAGTTTCATCATCTAGGGCAACTCTACTTGTGTAAGAAGTTTGCCAATTTGCACGCTCTGAACAGAAGCAGGAGTTTTGTGGTGTTATTATTCCTCAATTTTGTAATTTTAATGTATGGTTTTCCATTCAAATCTCCAGCTACTCTTTACCTTTGACTGTCTTGTTTCTCTTTGTACCTATGTCCAAGACGATGTGTTGGACCTGTTGTGGTAAGCTGACCCAGTCCATTTATTGCAAAACTGATGCATATATGGAGTAGATAATTAGATCATTCTCAAGTACTTGCCAATTAGCTTTGGTGTTTTTCTCCTCCTTTTTTGGAAAAAAGACAAAGGATACAGGGGAATACATGGAGAATACTTCATTGTCACGCCATTTCTCAAAATAGTCCGTTAGAATACAGCTTGACTCTTCCATCATGCTCAATGGTTTCACCGGATGCCTTGTTTACTAAAATGGTGATACTAACAAAAGAGAACAAAGTGTAATGATTCTTGTTAGCGTTTGCACATGTAAAGAGACTTGAAAGTTGATATAGCATGGATACATGGAGAATACTTTATTATTATGTCACTCCAAGATAATATTTGATAGAAGACAGCCTGATTCTCCTTTCTTGCTCGATGCCTTGTTTCTAAATGAAATGATTTCGCCAGATCCCTAGTTTCTCATCCTCAATACCAGCTAAAATAACAAAAGCGGAATATAGATTAAGATGAGGAAATGCTAAAGGACTCTCATAACAACAGCATTGGGGAAAATTCGAGTTTGGGTTAAATTAGAATCGGACAAATCGGATAATGTCAAATTTCAGATAAGAAAATGATGTTCGATACCCGATATTTTTGGAGTTGGACAATTAAGACAAGAATAAATTCGCGTCGAAATCAGGTTCGAACAATAGACTCATGAAAAATGTTGTGTCCGGATGTAAAATTTGAACGAAAAATTCATGACCATATCCAGTTTTTCCCGGGTTGGACAAATTCGGATATTCGAATTGAACTTTTTGTCAATGCTACATAACAACATAGAAGTTCTGCCAACACAGTCCTCTTGGAGTTTTATCAGCACAATTTGACGTGCTTCTAGCAGTGGAGCTGTAAATTAGCTATAGGCGTCCGGAGCATCCAATTAGACAAATTTTCAGGAGGAGGTAGTTTTGGAAGTACCCTAAAAAATTACTTAATGCTTGTCAAATCTATACTATATATAAAAGCAATGTATTTCTGACGTGGCTTTTTCCTGCACTGTCAAAAATTAGAACTTCCGGGCCATCAGATTAATCCTCACTTCAATCTCATCCGTCCATATTCAATAATCAATTCACAACCAAATAAAAATTACCAACATATTCCATAATTATTAATCGTTTATTACAGACACATAAAAAGGAAATACGAATAATATTATTTTATTACAAATACGGAAAAAGGAAATAAGAATATAATTGACAATCATCCTCCTTCCAACAAAATTCACTAACCTGCCATTAAATTGATTTCACTACCCTGCCATTAAACCGATTTCACGATCAAAAAAATTCTGCTAAACTCATCCTCCTTCCAACAGAATTCATTACCTGCAGTTGTCTACATCTCGCCCTTCGATCTAATTTGTAAGGCTTCCAATCCTCCGGTCAGTCTCTGATTTCCTTTTTGTAATTGATTTTTTGGTATTAATGCCCAGAAACATGTTAATATTTAATTTTTCTTGCCCAGAAACATGACATATTAAACATGTTAATAGTTAATTTTTCTTGCCCAAAAACACCACATATTAATACACATCGAATCCATTATGTTAACGAATTTAGTTCATTCACATGGCCAACTCCCAACCCCCCTCTGCCCGTGTCCAGATTAGTACCTAAATTCATGCCCCTCGAATCCATTATGTTAACAAATTAGGTTAATTCACATGGCTGCCTGAATAAAACCAAAATTCCTAACCCCCAACCCCCAACCCCCCTCTGCCCGAATCTCGACATCGCCTCAGAAAACGGAAACAAAAAACAAAGGAAACCAGGAAATGGAAACAAAGGAACCATACCCATCAAAAGACACCGGGGAAGGGTGGCGCGTGACCGCCACGCGCCGCCAACGAAGGTCGTTTCACGATCTTCTTCCTCCCAAAACCCCGCATCATCGCCGATTTACGCAGTCATAGAAAGAAAACCGGAGAAACGCACCGGGGAGGGAGAAGCGTGACCGCCACGCGCCGCCAACAAGGTCGTTTCACGATCTTCTTCCTCCAAAAACCCCACATCATCGCCGATCTACGCAACCATAGAAAGAAAACCGGAGAAACACTGTCACTACAAGCGCGTGCGGCCACGCGCCACCACCACAGCGGCGCGTTGTGCGCGTGGGTCCTTTCTCATACTCGGTTTCGTCAGATCTACACAACGGCGGTGGTGGTTCTCATCCAAATTTGGTAGATCAATGCTCGTGGGTTTTTGGGGGGGTTGGCGGTGTTTTGGCATCCTTTGGGTGGTTTTGAAGTGAACAAACCGGCAGTTTGTCTGGGCATGGCGGACATGGCCAGGCCAAAGTAACAGAGCCATTTCGAGAGGCAGGCAGAGAGGATAGAGCAGGCAAAGAGGAGAGAGAGGGACAATTAGGAGAGAGAGAGTAAAGACAATCAGGAGAGGAAAGAGATAATGAGGGCACGACAAAGAAGACGAACTCGTTTAAGTTCAAAGGATTTTGTACGCTTTTTGTTTAATATTGCTAAGAAAGTGTACAAATTTATAAGATTCAATTTAAAATTAGATTAGTTGTTTTTTGATTAAAAAATCTCCCAATTTTTAGAGTTTAGCCTATTTTTTGAGAAAAATTTACAACAGTTGTATGATGAAGTTTACATGGATATTGCATGATATAGTCTTCTTTTATATCCAATTAAGTCTTCTATATCCATTTTTCTCCCCCCCCCCCCCACCCCCACTAATATATTGATCCTGAGATAATATTTATAACTAATTTGGTATGCGTTTTTTAATAACATTAATTCCTAGGTGATTATCGAATCTCTTTGGCCATTAACCTCTGGAATTTTTAGGTATTTTCAACATATATACATATAGATTACCATGTATCATATTTTCTCTATTCAATTGTATGTTTTACTCTTTTTGTATCTATTTATAAATGTTGTGATTTTATTACATTATGTCTTTCATGTTGAATATTTAAATTTTGAATTTTGATTTTCCAAATGTAATTTATTTGCTATATCAAACGCTTTCCCCCTCAAAGTGAAAAAGGAAATCAAATAAAAAAAAGCAACAAAAAATACTCAATACAAAATAAACAAATAAAAAGCTAAAAAACGAAAAAAATAAGAAATAAAACACATAAAATATAAAATATGAAAAAGAATTTTAAACATAAAAATAAATAAATAAGTAAATAATTAAA
>JACYFF010031956.1:99806025-99819712 GCA_017589665.1 Selenicereus undatus | reverse complement strand
TACATTATGTCTTTCATGTTGAATATTTAAATTTTGAATTTTGATTTGCTAAATGTAATTTATTTCCTATATCAAACACTTTCCCTCTCAAAGTGAAAAAGGAAGTCAAATAAAAAAAAGCAACAAAAATAAGCAAAGGCTAAATCAACTAAAAATAGAAATAAAATTACTTCTATTTATTTCATTTAGTACCTCACTAAACATAGAAAAAAACATTCCAAGATCGAAATATATAAGAAATAAAAAAACGAAAAGCAATCTGAAATTAAGATCAAATCATATAAAAAACCGATAAATACAAAAAATTAAAAATAAAATTTAAAATTTAAAATTTAAAAATTTAAAAATTTAAAAAGAATTTTAGTTATATTTGAACTACCTGTAATGTCTATCATACTTTACATCATATCTTTTACAATCATTTGTTGTTTTAATTATTGAGTTTTAACGGTTGTGCATGAAATTGCTATCTACTTATATCTTTCAATAAATTTGACTTTCTGTTGAACATTCCTATATTATTTTGATTCTCTCTCTCGCTCTACATACACACACACACACGCTTACACGAACACCAAGTATCTACCGTAATACGCACCGTGCAAAGCACGGGTCCAGACTAGTATCTTGAAATTCAATGATATCTGCGTACAAATTTTCTGAATCCACCAGCCCCCACACGCTTCATGCGCTTGTTTAGAGACTTGACTCCCATGAGTTTCTGCCTTATAAATTAAATACTTCTAAACTACAAACATCCGAATTAAAATAAAAAATTGACTATCATCAGCTATGAGGCTGCAAATCTAACAAAATATCGGGTACAATAAATGAGCTTTGATTAAGGCTTGGATGGCTTTGCTCATTCTCTAACTACCTATTACAGTAATACACATTTCGAGGATTGTTGAAAAAATAGAGGAAGAGACCGAAGATCTGCAAATGCACACTACAGTTTGCACATAGAGCTGCTTAGCTACACTGACGCCTGATAAATTACTCATATACTACGTAGTATTTCTTCAACATCACTTTAAGCCCCAGATTTTCTAAGGACCGTTTTGAAGAATCAGTTAGTTTCATTTCAGTTTCCGGTCACCTAAGTACAGGGCGATCACAGTAGTGCCATCACAGGGACGCCATAGACATCCTGTAATTTAAGAGTTTACAAGTACTTAAACACAACAAGGCTAATATTACGTCAAAAGAGTAGAGTGTAAGGCTCGTTAAACCATGTATGAAGCATCTATGCCATCTTGGGCATCTTCATGCCAACCACCCCCAACCTTGAATTTACACACGGGGCATGTTCCCTGCTGTCTCAGCCACGGATCAATGCAGCTAGCGTGATACTACACAAAATAAAATCTCGCAGCATAAGATTTCTTTGAACAAAAAAGAAACTTCTTTTTTCAAAAAAAAAACCTTTCAAAGGTGGAGGGGGATGGAATATTTTTTGGATCAGGGCCTAGTTGT
Organism: Selenicereus undatus; assembly: GCA_017589665.1. NCBI lineage: Eukaryota > Viridiplantae > Streptophyta > Magnoliopsida > Caryophyllales > Cactaceae > Selenicereus > Selenicereus undatus. The sequence continues at coordinate 99,818,236 of JACYFF010031956.1, read as the reverse complement.
TTCCCTTAATTCTTTTTAATGGAGGGGGATGGCAGGCAGGGAAGCTTAAGCCCTCTAATGTCCTAACATGACAGACAGGACCAAGAATATAGTTGCTAGCTGTTAGTCCAAGGTTCTGCCTGGATCTATAATTTTCATTGTCAATTGTTTTAACTCCAATTAACAGTGAAAGGGGAGGAGAAAACAGATATTTTGTTGCCTTCAAACAATTTGAAGTTATAAATAAGAAACAGATCAAGTTGCGAGAACATATGGTATCAAGCTGAGGTAAAATCAGGTTACGGTTGATAGTAGCATTAATAACACAGTCAACCAGTTCATACAAATGCAGAGAAGACAAGCATAAACGTATTTCCAGTAACGCTCACCTGATGTAAGCATGGTAAGCTACGGATTAGCTCTCCCACATTTACTTGCTCCAAGCACACACTACAAGTAAGTTCATCCTCACAGCTTCCCTTTGAATTGCCCACATCGATGGAAATGTCCTGCTGTTTCTGCAGCACCAAAGTTAGAAGCAGGTAAAAACCTTGTACATGGAATGACACAGTGAAGTTCTTCAGATAAAATCAGCCAAACTTGCTCATACTGAACTACCACCAAGAAAAGTTTTCTTTTAAAAAAATAATTTAACAAAAAAAAAATGTCAGACAAGACAGTAGTTGAACCATGATTCCAGAATGTAAATCTCCAACCCCATAGACATTGATAGTACAAGGGAACAAATCTCCTCAGAAAGCAACGAGTGTCAAGTTTCTTTAGCAAACCGACACCCCCCCCCCCTCCCTCTTTCTTCCAACCCCCTTCCCCCCTCCAGGAGAGGACGGTCCTCGTAGAAGCAAAGCTCTAAGCCACAATGAAACTAATTCATCAGTATGTTAGGCAGAACAAGAAACATAATAAAAAGTCCGTTCCATTGATATGAAGATAAACCCTGACTCATCAGCTAATAACCATCTTAAAAGACATCTAGGACGGTTTAGAGCTTCACCACATTGTAGAAATTGTTTCTTTGCAGAACCAAGGAGCAGTGCCTTAATGATCGGAAACAACATTGATAGGATACAAACTAATATAAAACAGTGAAAATCCTCTCTTTCAAGGCTCCCAAATTCTTTCTAATGGGATTCAACAAAACCCTTCATTTCAAGGCTTCCCAATTCTTTGTAATGGCATTCGGCTATACCCCTGACCAATTGTCATTCCCCTTTTACATCTTTTTCAGATGGATTTTTTTTGGGGGGGGGGGTGTTCAAGGCAGTTTTACAGTGATGGTAACAGTCTTAACACAAAGGAACAGCTGTCTACTGGATGATGCCCATCAAGACCTAGGAACAAACTTCCAGAAATGCATCAGAAAAGAAGAAAAAGGAAATAGATTATTGCAGTTATGCTACAAAGTCCATTCAACTCCAAGCATAGCCATCTTTATTTCAAGTTTTCACTCTGATGACAGGTGGAGGACTCCCCCCCCCCCCCCAAAGTATGGTTGATCACTGGAGGAAATTTTCCCTTTTCTGTGTTACCACAAAAGACAGGCTAAAAGGCACACAGGAAGGGGGGAAAAAAAACCAGAAACAGAAACAGTATAACTTGAATGTGTATAAATCAATAGATGACAAACATCCAAACAGAATCCCGCAATAAATGCATGACAAATGACAATTATGAGCATAGTTGAGACTATGTTATGCCAGACAGGCAGACAAGTAAACATTGTTACAGTTCAATTCTCAATGAGCCAATATATCTCCCCAAAATACATTTACTATTATGCTACAATTAGTTAAGTGTACAACAAAGACAATGCATGTGATGGGCTTAGTTAGTGCTCTTGCTGAACAAAAATAAACACAGCCAACATCAAACTTTCTAGTTCCAGAAGCTAGGAACTGTTCTCTAACAACCTTCAAAAATACAGTGACACATGTCAACCTCTACAAAACAGGAACATAAGCCCTCAAGAAACCTTTTCATATATTTCTATGACACTATTTTATAGGGGGGTTATACAAAGGCAACTCTCATAAGTTATTCCCACCAAAGATTTTCAATGACCCGAGTGTCAAGTATATTATAATTCATACCAATGAAGGGTTACCTGAAGAGATGATGACGAGGCCTGCTGCGTTGCTGCTAGGTCACTGTTTGAACAAAACGGATTTGTTTACTTCATTAGCCCATTCTAATTAATAGTTAACAACAGCCAACCACGATAGAAAACATATTAGCTTCAACCAAAAAAGAGTTAGCCCACTGAACAATGATTAGAAAAGCCTCCTAAGTTCCAGTTACTTGCTTTAACCCCCCCCCCCCCAAAAAAATCCATATGATGTACTCTTCACTGTAAGCCTAGCGGCAACATTTCTTCAAAAAAGATAGAAAGATACATCTAAAGAAAAATTCCCCTGCTCTGTTCGTCTCAGCATCAATTAAAGAAATCAGTATCCATGGTGTACACACACATAAAAGATAAGAGTTTCCAAGTATACTGACAATTCTTTCAGCCAGAACTTCCAAATTGCCAACAGCTATTTCCACTTAAGAGCAGAAGTACATTTCTACACTCACAATCCACAAGAACCCTCACATAGGGTATAGTTAAACAATAGACCCAGGTTCCTATATTTCAACCCAAACATCAAACTCTACGTTACCAGTGCAAGAGGGTGGTGATCAAAACTTGCGATATGATGTGATGTAATCAAATAGGCATAGCCAAAAACATTAAAACAATCAACTATCAAGTTACAAAATCCCAAATCAGTTAAGAAGACACAAGAAGAAGATCAACAAACTAAGAAATAATGACAAAAAAAAGCCAATATAGGTTAGTAACAAGAGCTGGACAGTTTTGATCCCAGGAGAAAGAAAAACTAAGTTCTCCTTGCATATTATCATGTGGTTTAGAAGTATACTAATGTCTAGTCAGCAAACAACAAAGAAATAATGATAAACAATAAATGCTGGAGCTCAGCAGTAACTTTGCTACAGTTTTCTTCCAATGAAAAACAAAATTTAAAATACACAATATGTAAACATGCTCTACGACTGCCTCACTGATATTTATAGTTTAGACAGGAAAGGGTCCATGTGAGAACTGGCATGTTTGGGAAAAGTCAATTGCCAAACTTGAAATCCTCGCTAGATGAAGGCGTCAATAATGTACATTAATATCACAAATTTTCAGCAACATAAGAACAATAACAGGGAAGTTGAGAGAACACAGAATAGCTACATACGCAATCTCACCTTTGTGAACTGCCAACCTTATACTTGTGAACAGGAAGAGCATTTATCTCTTCCTCACTCATCGAAGGAACTGAAGGTGCATTGTCAACGTCCAATGCTCTCAAAGTTTCATAATCTGCATGGCAGAGATCAACATGAAACATAATCCTCTGTCGTAATAAACCATGCAGAATGCCAAAGCAATAAATAGATATAGAAGCAGAGTGTTATCTAATATTTAGACAACGAAGAACAAAACTTCAGCTTTTAAATTTGATGCCAGGCAAAAGGCAATATAGTATTGTTATACCTAAGTCATCAAACTCCCGGTCCAGCAGTGCAAGCTGCAGCCTTAGACCTTGCAGACGCCCTCTTGATGTGAATGCAATAGATGGAGGCATATGCAAGCGCAGCTCAGTATGACGAAGTAGCCCACTGGCTGCTACAGCATGAGCTTGTGCCTGAGCTTGAAGTTGTTGACATGTAGCATACATTCTTAGGCTAGTGGCCATCAAAAAGAAGCCAAACACCAGCCAGAGCTGCCAAGTCAGGGATGAAAAGCAAAAAGAATCAGACATCCTTGAATGGCTGAATTTAGCAAACATGATAGAAAACAGCTCAGAAGGAAACAATACGTACCAAAAAATTTGGTGACATTTGATGTGAATTTAATATCATGAAAAGCAAAAGTACTGTCACAGAAACAAACAAATGCATTGACACCTAAATTTGATCAGATCCACAGCTCATTGCTATGCCCAAAAAAAAACGGAACGAATCGGTAATGCCGCATATGATCTATAATAGAATCATCTGAAACGTACCGGTCACAAGGAATGCAAGAGAATTGGTGTTCACTGGCCGCGCTGCATGTATACGCTGATCAACACAACAGCAGAAGATGTTCAGAATGTTCAGAGCTCATCAACATAAATTCATAATCGTACACTCAAGAAACCCCACATGGAAACAAGCAACATAACCAACCCCCCCCCCCCCCCCAAAAATGGAGAAAAAGAACCCAAACAGAACAAAAAAAATATAAACATACCACACGCCGTTCTGGGATAATTCCAGGAAATGCATTCTCAATATCGGTTCTAGTCCCTCGAAAAACAAAGCTCATGGTTGCAAAGTTCACAGAAAGAACACCAACAGCAATGTTCTCCTATTGGTGGAATGAAGAACTCTCCCTCAATAAGCTAAACAGAAAACACAACAACCAAAGCCAAATATGTGATCTGCAACATAAATTACCTGCCGCCAAGACAATCTTTGAATCAATTTCATAGGAGAGATTCCATTAACTCAATCATGATTCATGTGTATGACACTGAAATGGACCCCATTCCTCACTCTCATAATAGAAATAGCCTCCCCCCCGCCCCCCAAAAAAATCCTTGTTTACAAGAACAAGACACATAAATAACAGAATGTGAAAGTTTAAATTAGCGAAAAAATGAATTCTTCCAACTCTTACGGAGACAAAGAAGACCCTTGAATCAATCAAGCTCAAAGGAACGCCAATCGCCATGCTTTTGCTGAGTAACCATGTTTTAAGATTTTCATAACAAACATTCCCAAAAACACCATGAGCTTTCTTTCTAATCAAATACAAGCGTATTGATTTCCTACCAACAACCCTAATTGCAGAAATTGAACTCGGCTTAAACATTCAGATCCCCTCAATTGACAAAACCTAAACAAAGTACCCCTAATCGTTTCCATATCTCAAAATTAACAAATCTAGCAACAATAGAAAAAATGAAAAAACTAATTGAAATATAAACGGAAGAAAGACGAAGATAACTTACAAAAAATCGATCCTGAGAATCAGAAACGGAAGAAGAACCAAATTTCAACGGCAAAAGTTGATCAAATTGAAACCTTTACGTTACGAGACTTATTCCTATGATGAATGTGTCGGGTATACAAAAAAATTCAGGAAAAATGGGGGAGTTATTGGAAGAAATCAGAACCCTAGACGAAGATGCAGAATAAGAAGAAAAGGAGCGACGATCTGACTCGGACGCGCTGGGGCCAAGTTGTGTCGCTCGTTCTCTCTCTCACGAGCCACGCCCAACGATTTGACTCGGCGGGCCTCCCGTCAGCTTTTTTGCTCCGATTATCTGCCTCTATTTTACCTTTTCCTTTTCTTTTACCTTTTTCTGTCCTTTTCCTATGGAAATCTCTGTCGTATTATAATTTCAGGGTGCTCACGTGAAACGCGTCGTCGTTTCTGTCGCATGTAAGAGAGAGAGGGGAGACTCTTCCAACCGCAGCTAATTGGGCCTTTCTTCAGCCCGCACATTTTAAGGCTCATGCATCATGCATGACCTATCAGATTCACAACCCATGCCCTAAATTTTCTTTGGTTGAGAAAACTTCTTTAAAATTATCACTCCTTCAAACTCTAGGTTACACTTTTCTATATTATTTTTTAAAGATTAATATTCAAAAATTACAAGACACTTACAGCAAATATCAATTAGAAAATGACAATAATCTTTATAAGCATTACTCCATATATTAATATCCAGCTAAAAAACCTGAAAATTATTAACATATACATAGATATCATTTTCTATCAATGCATAATGAAAACCTGATGCGCAGTAAAATTATAGCTCATCTGATCCAAGCACAACCCATTTTCACATTTAATCCTAGTAAATAATTCCCTTTTCTCATTCTCGATTGAGTTAGATTTTCAACAAAACTAATCAACACATGACTAATCAGTAAAAGTCTAATTAAATTTTACCAATTATAATATCATACTATAAACTAACAACATTTTTTTTAAAAACCACAATCTTTATTAGGAAAATCAACGTCCCATTGAACCTCAACGCTCTTGCAAGGCTAAAAGTCTTAATCGATTCTCATCGTTCCATGTTATGCTTATTTGTGGATCCCATAACCACTGAAAGGCCATGAGGAATGTCGAGTTGATTGCCAATCCACGTCCAATAAAAGAGACCAAAAGCATAGGCTGAAAAGAAAACAAGTAAAAAAAGATGCCAACTTGAGGGTGTTACGAGGCCCTTTTGCCCAAATCAGAAGTGACTTGATATCGCAAAAGTAGTCATACCATTACCAACCACGCCATGCATAGACACGTACAAAATATCATGTTTGTTTCCCCTGGTGGTTGTGTTATCGTCTTTGCTTCTCTGCTACAACACAGCGCCACAGCTTCAAAATATTTCTCAGAGTAGATTTTGCTAACAGCTTTCTTGTTTTGCACATATGAGATATGGCACATATTGTTATGAAAAAAACTTATCGATGGAGAATAGTTAGTATTGTAGTCGGAAAAATATTATCATTAACCACCTATACATTTTTTTAAAAATGTATCATTATCAATTTTGATTTTAGGGATAATTATATATAAATGTTTGAATTTTATTCAAGTTTGTCGCTATATTTATTATTGACCATTCAAGTTTAGTGTATGATCTAAACCGGAAGGACACATTTGTATGCTAAAAGTTTGCTTTATTCATTAATTTTTATTTATCTATTATAGTCTAAAATTGAAAAGGAGAAGCACGATTTAATAAATTGTAAACCAAGGGGGAAATTACATGTCGCCTGAAATCAAACCCCGATGCATGGCAATCCTCGCACCTCATGAGTTGTGCTGACCCATAACACAATGGGCCGGTCACATGTTGCACCCCTATCCCTCTCTCTGGTCTATCCTAGCAATTTATCAACTTTATTGGGTCTTTATAATAGGAATAATTTATGGTCCTCAAAGCTTGATCTGACACTTTGTCTCATTTTTGTCACTCTTAGCCTACAATAATACATCAAAATGTACGAAGAAAACTTACAGATGAACAACTTACCCCACCACAAGGAAAGGGGCTTGAATTTTAAGGGGAGCCCAAGGGTGAAGTATGACTAGAGCTGGCAAATATTTGGATTTGGGTCGAACTTGAGTCGGAATATTGGATAATATAAAAATTCGGTCAAAACATTAATGTCTAATATCCCACGAGTCAAAATCAGATTCGAACAATAGAAATTGCTTGTTTTTTGTATAATAGCTGAGTAGTTGACTTTTAGGTTCTTGGAGAATCATTGATTAATTTAGTTCAAAGAAAAGACTAGCCTAATAGCCTTGATTGGATCACGCGTAAAATCAGAGTATCCATCACTACAACAGGAATTGCTTATTTTTCAATTGGCAAGTGACAATGTAATTCCTCTTGCACTTCCCAACAAGATTTAGGATCTGTTTATTTTCTGCATATTAAATTTGCTATCTGCTCTAACTTATTTCAATTTGTCATCTACCTGCTCTGACCCTCTTCAATTTGCTAACAGCTCTTGCAAAATGCACTCCCTTCAATCACGTTTTCTCTTCTACACCTAAATTTTAGTGAGATACTTCATTTAGAATGCTTCACTTGCTCAAACTCCCTTTGATTTATATATTACTTGCATTTTTGTTTTCTTTCTAACTCTTCAACTTTCATTAGTAGGAGTCAAGTTCAATGTTCGCCTATAAAGTACAAAGCACTCATATCATTTTTTTTTTACCATGAAGAAACCACACTCGAACTTAAGGGCATTAGCAGCCCATGACCTGCGGGTAACTCCCGTGCCAGGTAAAACACACACAGAGTTTCCACCCAGTTACACGCATGGGACAAAACGCAGGATAGAACTGGGGGGCGTGCTGTCACGCGGGCCACTTTTGTGTTTTTTGTTTTTTGTTTTGCTAGAAAATTATGTATATAACTACCTTCATCCCAACTCAAAATTTGTACTTCATTTTATACTTTGTCCCAACTCAAAATTTAAAAATCTCTAAAAAAATAAATATTCCTTTACTAGGGTACATTTTCTCGACCAAAAAAAATAAATTATTCTGTTATTAGGAAAATAAAGCATTTTTATAAAAGCCATAAACATAAACATTCAAATGTCAAACGTTCGTGGTGAATTTTTTTGAACATTTTCAATCTTCATATTGTAATTTATTTTTAAGTGCGATCCTTCTTTGTGTTAGTTTTAAATTGAATTGTACTTTCGAAGTTTTTTTTTTACTTGTTGAAAAAAGGGAGGGAAATTAAAATCAATTTATACATTTTTATGGCAACAAAAAAAAATAATCATAACTCTAAAAAAAAAATTCACACATGTTACAAAAGTTAAAACCCAAACACAACATAAAAAACAAAAAATAATAAATTAGGTTAAAATTGTGGGCTCTATGTAATTAATTGTCCTGAATTGAGTTCCATTGATTGAAACATTAAATGGAATGCAAGTGGAACTCATGCTGACGTGGCAAGCTTGAGTTCCAAAAATTGGCACTTGGGTTGGGGATGCCCTTGGACAATTAATTACATGGAGCCCACGATTTATTACTTTTTAATTTTTATGTTGTGTTTGGATTTTAACTTTTGTGACATGGTTGAATTTTAATTTTTTTTTAGAGTTATGAATATTTATTTTGTTTACATAAAAATGTATAAATTTGAAATTTTAATTTCCCCCCCCCCCCGTTTTTTTTGTCTTCGTTGTCGAACTAGTTTAAAAAAAAAGTTCGAAACTACAATTCAATTTAAAACTAACACAAAGAATGATGAAACTTAAAAATAAATTACAATATGAAGATTGAAAATGTGCAAAAAATTTCATCACGAACGTTTGAATTTTGAATGGAAAAAAAATTACATCCCCAAATATCAACAAATAACAGGAAATAACTACGTTTGCGAACTTCTTCGCGCCGTGTGTCGATTCCATATTTCTTCGACCAAGTCGGATTGAAGACATGCATGTAGGTCTGGGTTATGAACTTGTGCTACTCTACGAAGATAGGCTGCGTAGCACGGATGATGGTTCCGTTGGACATTAGGTTGCGGGGTGTTGTCCTCCGCATCATCATAATCAAACCTAAGGTCGTATAAATTACGCTCGTCCTCGACGATCATGTTGTGGAGTATGATGCATGCCTTCATTACCATACCCAATTCAGCCTTATCCATGTTTCGTGCAGGGCCGCGGATGATGGCAAAGCGAGCTTGTAGAACCCCAAATGCTCTCTCCACATCCTTTCTAACAGATTCTTGACGTTCAGCGAATAACTTTGCCTTTGCTCCCTGAGGAAGGGGGATGGTCTTCACGAAGGTGGCCCATCTCGGATAAATACCATCAGATAGATAGTACCCTATGTTGTACTTGCGACCGTTGACGATATATTCACAATCTGGAGCCCGACCCTCGTACACCTCTTGTAAAACATTGGATCGGTGGAGGACGTTTAAATCATTTAGTGTTCCCGGGCACCCAAAGAAAGCGTGCCATATCCAAAGGTCGTACGAAGCAACAGCTTCAAGAATCAATGTGGGAACTTTGTACACCACTTTTGCAAACACTCCTTTCCAACCTGTCGGACAATTCTTCCATTCCCAGTGCATACAGTCGATGCTCCCTAACATACCCGGAAAGTCGCGGGCTTCTGCCACTTGTAACAAACGATCGACATCAGCTTGTGTTGGTTTTCGCAAGTACTCTTCCCCGAACACTTGAATGATACCAGCAGCAAAATTTTTCATGCACTCCATAGCTGTACTTTCACCAATCTTTAGGTATTCATCGACACAATCTGCCGATATACCATAAGCCAACATTCGCATGGTTGCTGTACACTTGGTCAGTGGTGACAACCCACGCCTACCGAGGCCATCGTACCTCAATTGGAAGTACTCAAAATGACTCTCTAAAGCACCAACTATGCGTAGAAACAAGTGCCGTCGCATACGAAATCTACGCCGAAAGTGGGTGTCATTGTAGATGGAGTCTTCGGCGAAATAGTCTTTGTAGAGGCGATCGTGTGCTTCTTGCCGATCTCTCTTTACAAATTTTTTCTTCTTTTTGGGTCTTCTTGATGATGATGATGCCCTACTTTCTTGTCTAATATTTCTCAACTTCAGGGCCAACTCCATCATTTTCGAGTCATTGTCTTTCATAACCATAGTTTCCAATATTGGGGAATCATCGCTAGAGTCTTCTACGATGAAGCTCAAACCATCTGTTGAGGATGACGTACTAGAAGAGGATGATGAACCACTCATTCTTCAGTACCTGTGCATTTAAATTATAATTATAAATGTAATTGAAATATACATTATATGAGACGAAATTTGGAAACAAGTAATTGCGAATTTGAAATTTGGAAACATTATATGACAAATTAAGAAAGTAATAACTTAGAAACAAGTAATTGCGAATTCGTACGCAATGCATCAAATTGGAAACAACTTAGAATGAATTTGGAGACAACATGGAATTAAATATGGCATTACACAAAGGGAAATGTTTCCACCACAACAACTGTTCCATGAAAACGCAATAAGACTGAAAATTACAAATCAGCGATCAATCTAAATTAAGGTCAATATCAGATGATGACGAGTTTTGACGATAGCAACTCCTAATTTCTTCCTGAATGGGGCCATAGCGTGCTTGATCTTCAGGACACATCTCCGCTATGTTCATTTTCAAAATCTTGTCCTCGTACTTCATCTCCTTAAGGCGCTGCTTCCTTTCTTCCAAGGACAGATGTCGATCTCTTAGCTCCACAACTTTCATAGCTGCTTCAGCCTTCTTCTTTTGGGCCAGGACATATTGCTCAAACATGGTGCTATTCTTCTCGTTAGTTGTCCGTATAGCCGACATTTCTGTAGTGACAATATCCAATACGGGGTATGTACTTAGCTCCTTCGCCTTTCTCTTAGCAACTTTTGTTCCAATAGGGCGGATAAGCCCTCCAACGACCTCAGTTGGTGTACTCTCACTAGAAGGAGTTGCAAGGGTAGTAGGGGTGGTGGGGGTGCTAGGGGAGTCACTCTCGGAGTACGGGCCAGCCTCATTTACTTTAAGCCGTTTGGAAGACGCTTCTCCAGATTGGTCACAGAAGGTCTCCCATTTAGGCTGATCCTTCAGACACACCCACCAATGCATGAGGTCAAATTTTTTGCCGACCATAACAACATAAAGATCTTGAGCGTTTTGCATTATGTCATCCTCATTTGTACCACTTGGATTCGCCCGGTACGCCTGAGCCACACACGCGCACCATTTCGATACTAATGGAGCGGCACGATTCCATCGGGCGTTGCACACCTTTCCCGTTCTCTTTGAAGCTCCATCGGGAGCATGCTGGTTGAATGTGTTTGCCACCTTTGTCCAAAAGGCAGATAGCTTTTGATCAGCCCCGGTGATTGGATTGGTGCTCACATTAATCCATGACTTAACTAAGCGGTGGTCCTCCTCTAATGTCCACTTAGGGGGTTGCAGACCACCTTCCTTGTTTTTAGGGTTATTACTTGGCGAAGGACGAGGTGCTGGTGAGGTCGTATGAGGAGGTTCAGGTGCTGGTGAGGTCGTATGAGGAGGTTGAGGTGGGTAACATGGAAGGGGCGTTGTTCCGTAGTTAAAAGTTTGTGGAGGGGTGTTTGGTGGTGGACGGTAATGATGCCAATTTGTAGGGTATTGTGGCGGATATTGTTGGGAATAAGGTGGGAGATTATGTGGTGGTGGATAGTGTTGCCAATTCGGGGGTCGTGGGGGAAGGTTTGAAGTATTCCCAAATTCACTTTGTGACTCGTCCCCGCTAAGTAGGTGCACGAATGATTGTGTATCATTCGGGTCCATTTCAACGTTCACCTACATCGTGGTTTGTTTTTAAATTTCAATGTCAACTATTGCATGCAATTCTAATAAACCAACAACATAAACCTAATCTAAGCAATTAACATTTACACATGTAAGCTTCTCCAAACTAATTATGTGATTTGGCATGTTATCTTATTCATTTAAGCATATGAATATTAATTACAATTCACTAACCTAATAAATAAATTAAACTAATTACAATTTCGAATGATAATTTTCACCAACTTACACATTCATGAAAATTCTTTTCAATATTAAACAAAACATCCAACAA
>JACYFF010031956.1:99767642-99806015 GCA_017589665.1 Selenicereus undatus | reverse complement strand
ACATAAACCTAATCTAAACAATTAACATTTACACATGTAAGCTTCTCCAAACTAATTATGTGATTTGGCATGTTATCTTATTCATTTAAACATATGAATATTAATTACAATTCATTAACCTAATAAATAAATTAAACTAATTACAACTTCGAATGATAATTTTCACCAACTTACACCTTCTCTCATTACACCTTTTCTGATTTAGCATGTAAGCATATGAATATTAAACATATTCGAAATAATTAGGATTGAAAATTACACCTTTTCTCATTCCACTTTACACCAACTTAATTTATGAAAATGTCATACTTCCCTTTTCACATATTCAACTTCACACATTTAAACTTCTATTAAATAATAAAATTTCTTCATTTCTAAACATACATTTAACACTAATGAATTTATATTAGATATTAAACATAACATCCAACAACATAACCGTAATCTAAGAAATAAAAATTAAAATTCTCACATTACCTTCTTAATGTTAATAGTGTGATTTAAAATGTCATCATAATAATTAAAACGTACAAATGTTAATCATAACATACTAAGTTAATTATACATAACATCTATGAACATGAAATATACGTACATCAAAAAATACTTACAAAATTCTTCACTTCACTTCACTTTAACTTGATTCTTCTCAACCTCACAAATCCACCTCCCAAATATCTAACAACAACACCATATAAATAATAGCAATTAGTTCAAAATTATAACCACATATAATTAATTTAATTAATCAATAAACATCCATAACAAATAAAATTATTTACCACTTACCACAAAATTTTCCTCTTCACTTCAAGTAGCAGAAAGTAATATTTCAGATTTGTAGAAAAATGAGAGAGATTATGTTAATTTTATTTAACCACACCATTATCTCATATTTATACAAAATTTAAATAACCCAAAAAAAAAAATAATCCCAAAACCCATTTCTACCGTTGAAGCCAACGGCTAACCCATTAAATCAGCCTAAGTTCCCACGCCAAACCAATTCCCGAGCTTTTTTCTTTTTTTTGCCAAATTCGGACCAAAACGCGTCACTCCATTCAGTCGGCTTCCACAAACGCTGCGTTTTATCTGGGCTAAGCGACCAAAAAAAAAGAACGCGGGACGGACCTGGGCTGGGATCCGTCCCCTGTTTTCTGGCACGCATGTAATGGGCTGGGAGTGCACAGTGTTACACGCAGGCCCAATTTCTTCAATTTCTGGCACGCGGGCTTCTGGGCTGCGGATGCCCTAAGACCTTGTTTAAGGTCAACAAATGTCAAATAAATTGCGCGCAGCAATGATTATACTAATTGTATCCTATGAACTCATTCTCATAATCAATACACTAAGGCAAGTCAAATGAGCTTAAGGAAAGAATAATTTGTTACTAATGAGAGCTACAACATTAATCATCATCCATATCTTATACACAAGAAATAAGCACATGAAATTCTACACAAAAGACGGTAGGTGCTGTTGGTGATTCTAAACAAGACCACTAGATGAAGTGCAGGCCCCCTCTATAGAAGTGGGCCTGGTTCTAAGAGATACTTTATCAAAACAAAACTTCTCATTGTTAGTCAAATAATGCTCCAGCCGCCACTGTGTCCTTCCTAGACTTCTGTTTCTTTTTACACTTCCACATATGAGCATGGCCAATCAACAACCCCACAAAAAAAAAAAAAAAGAGGGGGGGGGGGGGGACACGGCTATTTTAGTACTATCTCATAGGCCCAAACCTAATCTCTGACCGGCCACGTCACATCTAACCTCCGCCAATCCCATCCTAGATTTTTCCAGATCAAATTCCATCCATATATTTTGTTGATGGTGATTTCCAATCACATATGCCTCCACTCCAAGTAGATCCGAATTCCCAAATGTGAAGCAATGGACTCCATCGGATCCTCTCACCTCACCCGGGACCCGATACAATAACCGCTCCGCGGATACGCTCATTTCGGCACCCTCAAACAGTAATGTCACGGTTGGTAGATTCGGGTAACCCGCTTGAGTCAAGGGGATCCGGTAACATAAATCCATCGCCCCTTCGAACACATAGTTCGGGTCCCCGAGTTCCTTTATTTTATCTTTTGTTTGGGCTAAGAACTCAGACCTCAGGATAGTGTAGACCGGCCCAAGAAGAAAAGTAAATTGAGTACCCGAATCCACCATTGTTTGACCGGCTCCGGTGTGATCGGGTTCGAGGAGAGTTGTGGGCAAAGCCAATAGTTTTTCCCCAACTTTAATCCCTTCAAGTTTGACCGAGTAAGCGATCCGGTCAAAGTACGGTAATGGGTCCGAAATTTGAACCAACGGGGTGTAACGCAAAGGTGTTAGCCAAGGAGTATCAACCTCCCCAAACAACAGTACACCCGAACTATCCTGACCCGAAATACAATACGAGAACTTCGGGTAACCCATTTGGGTCACAAACGATAGCGAACCCCGGTTCATACCCAGCAGCCCGGTTGTCTTGGAATCCTCATCGGAGCTACTAAAACCCGAATCCATGCACCCGAATACAACCCCGGGCACAGCCGACTCGCCCATTTGGAAATTATCCATGGCAAGAGTGCCCTCCATTGAAGAGGCATCGGCATAGGCAACAATGGCATGGCAGAGCTGTTTCGGGTCACAGGAAACGGGTAAGGTAAAATCCCGGGTCCGGGTCTTGCAAATGGAGGAAGTACAGGGAACCGGAGCATAAGACGTGGATAGAACCGGGTCGAATGGGGAAGTGATATTCGGGGTTTTCTTGCAGTGGAGCCATGAGAGCTCACTACCCGTATCCAACACCATCGTAACGGGTTGTGCGGGCGTGCCCACAAGGAGAGACACGGTTAGAGTCACGTTATGCCGGAAAGGGAGCTTGTTTGGGGGCCGAGGCACCGACCCTGTTTGGATAGCTTTGAGGGCAAATATGGCAGAAGCAGGGGAATTTGAGCTCTGTTTTGAATGGGCAAAAGCAGAGCATATACGAAGGAAGTGAAGAAGAAACATTATGCTAATTTTCGAAGTGCCCATTACTAAATTGATTGTAAGAACAGCTTTTGCAGTGTTTGTTTGGCAATTAGACAGAAAAGAGCAGGGATTCTTGAAATAATTTTGGAGATTTTCAGAGGTGGAAGGTCGTTTGATATTTGAGAGAGTGACTATGAAGGCTGAACCAGTGAATGTGATAGGTGATTTTAGGGGTGGGGAAGGACATATATAAGATAGTCCAAAGAGAAGGGAGAACAGCTGGAGATGGAGGGGCAGAGGAGAGAGAAACGGCTTGATTTTTACAAGGAAAAGCGAGGGTTTTGCAAGCAAAGAAAACAGTCTAATTTTTCAAATATTGGGATTTGGGGTTACCAATTGGCTGTATTTTAATCCCGAATCTTGCTCCCGGAAGTTGCCTGGCCTCCAGTATCCTGGATGTTCCCAAAACTACAGATCGTAAAAAAAGTGTCGTCAAAGTATAAATGTATAATCTTGTCTTGTGTTCGTGCGCTGGGGAATAGACAAAAGGACAGTATAAATAGTGACAAGCACAACACGGTGCGCTTTTAAACGTAAAGTCATACCTAGATTTTAAGTTATTTTTAGCATGTTTGGTAAAGAGTTTTTCAATGGTAATTTTTTTTTTTGGATCAATTTTATTTGGGTTTATTAACTGTTTGATCTTAGTTGAGTAGCTATTTTGAATGTTTAGTTAATAAACTTTTTGTATTAGTTTTTTATATCCAAAAAGCCATTTGAAAGAGCTTTTTGGATTAATTTATTACTATGTACAACAAAAAATGATCGTCTTGATTGCAATTGTTTTCACAAAAATACTTTAAATGTCATTGACGACAAAAATCTATTAGTTTCTATTGAATCATTTTAGTTATTAGAGCCAACTACATCTATTTGTTAATTTATTATTTATTTAGCTGCCTTTTTTTTTTTCCCTTCTTCGTCTTCTTCCATCTTCATGATTAGTCGGGTAGAAAAAAAGGCTTGGGTTAGGCGATTTACTCCAAATCTTCAACTGTTTGATCTTTTTTCTTGGATTGTACCCCTCTCTTCTTCTTTATTTAGTGTGAGTTGGGTTGTGATCGCGGATTCCATCTTTGATAATAGGGTCTTTTTTCGTACTTTTTTTCACATAAAGCTCAAGTATTATTTAAAGAAAATTAAACTACAACGAAGAAAAATATGGTCATAAGTCATAACCAAACTTGGGTAAAGTTATTAATGCGATTTTATATAACACATAATTCTTAAATTTATATTGGGAAGAAAAATAAATATATACAATTCATAAAGACTATGGTGTTAAAAAAAATATTGAAACTACGTTAAGGGCAAAAGATGAGTTTTATTAAATAACATTGTTAGAACCAACTAACTTTAGTACACTTTTTTTTATACTAAAAATAACTAATGCAATCAGCTAAGCCAATTAACTAAAAGCAATCAACAAATAACTACCCGCCAATACAAACAGCTAACAACTAATACCTAATCACCAAACAGGGTCTTCATGTGTTGAATGAGTTGCTACCCACCAATTATGACTATTTTAAGTTACTATTTTTTAGAATAAAAATTATATATACAATACCTAGAATGAATATTATATTTGTACAAAGAAATAACTGAAATAACAAAATAAAATTTTCAGTTAAGAAAATTAATTAAAATATTTCTGAATATTAGCTAAATAAGATTAAAATACGATTAAACTACATTGGGCATCAGGATCAAGCTTTCCTTTTCAACGCCATCAAAAAATTAACGGGATTAGTCCCTTCTAATGTCAGATAATTATTGCTCTTACATTCTAGCCAACATATGTGAGAGTTTCTTCCTGCTTTACAGCCTTTAGCTTCCTGCTGCCTTTTATTTCTTGTCCTATTAGGTCTTCCCATAAGAGATTAACTACTAATTGAACTAGTTTACCGACAAAAAAAGAGTTTTTTTTTTAATAAAAATTTTCCCCTCTTTTCAGGTAACGAATTTATATAGATGTTAACATAATACTGAGACTAGTGTACATATTTATAAAGATTTTCATTATTAATTAATGCATTATTCTTACTAATTACACGAAAAGCTCACTTGTAACAAACCTTGATTTATCATAGAATAATTATTAATCTATAAATTTTATGCGAAGTATGCTCCAAAAGAGCACTAGTTTACCTTCCTAATTTTATTACTTACAACCAAAGAATTATTTTGATCGACCAAAATATAAATTGAACAATTAAATTGACATATATATGTATATACAATCTATCTTTTTCTAAGCGTCATTTTTGAATTTGTTGATAGATAGATATGAGGTAACCAATCATAATCCATAATACAACATATGTGCATCCATTAATATGTGATAATGATCATGGTGATAGAACATGTATACATACATATGTAGCACCCTCTAATTACACGGCGAACACCCTCACAAGATTCATAAACCTCTTTCTTGTTGGATTTTAATTAAAAGCTCTATTTAACTGAAGTTGAGTTATTAGAGCTGCTATTGTTGGCTCATATATAAGGGAAAGAGCTCTCTCATCACAATTTTTTTTTGGTTTATAAAACTCGAATTTAAGACCTTATTTAAGGAGAACAAATGGAAACTAATTAAATCAATCTATTACATAAACATCTTTCTAGTACTTAGAGTTAAGAGTACGATGTATGCATCCTTGTTTAGAGTAATAAATGTCAGGTTGTGATACTTTCTTAAAAGTTTACCATAATTAAGTGTGTTAGTAATATAAATTATGTTAAGAAAATATGATAGTTTGTTTGCATAATGATCAATAATATATTAATATGCAATTTTCAAGTATTATTAATTTGCAGCCAACTCAATTGATTGGAATATTATTTTTTATTTATTTTTTTTGTGCGGAAGAGGACCTAAGCCCTTAAAGAGATTGTATTAGAATCTGTCCTTTCGGAGCCAATAGACGCTCCTGGAATCAGCAAGCATTACATCTTGTGTTTGTAGCCAACTCAATTGATTGGAATATTATGACTAAGGGTATGTTCTTTTTTAACATATTGATTTATTTGTAAGTTTTCCCCTTCTTAATCTTCTACTTCATTCGACTTTCAATCACATCAAGTGCTCCCAATTATTCCGTGGTTGGTGAGTTGTTTAATTTGTGTTTGTTGGAGAAGCATCAGTGCGTGTTGCTATTCTCTTTGGCAACTTAAGTAGCTTAACCAATAGCCTTGAATTGTGCAACATACAAGTCTCACGTTGATTAAAATGATTCGTAACGTAATCAAACTAGCTAGCTAGCTACATAGATAATTAATCATATAATTATACCAAACCCATCCCAAAAGTAAAGCACACTTAGTTGGAAGCATTCTCTAGCTGATACGTGCATGAATTAACTCTTTGTCTATATTTAATTACTTCTTTTAACTAATATTATTATTGCTCTCACCCACAGTTTGTTAAAGTGCATGCGTCCTATGATTATGAGATTAATTAGCTTCTTGATTTGTGAACTCTGCCTAACTTTAGCATCATTACTATATAAAGTTGTACTCTCGACTTTGAATATTTCTTTTCCCCCCTTAGATGTAGAATCTAGCCCAGTGCTATATGAAGTGACATCAGCTGAAAAATTAAACCCATAAAGATAAGAAAATTACAAATATACATACATATATATATATATATATATATATATATATATATATATATATATATACATATTAACAATGGTAAACGGTAAAGGGTGATGTTAGGCGTCTCTTCTCGCAAGAGTACGCCC
This sequence comes from Selenicereus undatus, assembly GCA_017589665.1. Classification (NCBI taxonomy): domain Eukaryota; kingdom Viridiplantae; phylum Streptophyta; class Magnoliopsida; order Caryophyllales; family Cactaceae; genus Selenicereus; species Selenicereus undatus. Next base: position 99,799,236 of record JACYFF010031956.1, on the reverse strand, counting down.
AACTACATCATCAATAAGTAATGCTCGAAGAAATGGTGAAAAACATACATCAGTAGTGAATGAACTAATAATGGAGTATCCGAACTTTGATAACCAATCTGCTGCCATGTTGGCATCTCGAAAAATATGATTGATTCGAACTTGAGTACCTTGGTTTAGTCCAATCTGGACATCTTTAATGATGTTCGCAATCTGTCATGGAATGTTGATGGTGCTCTTCAAAGCCTGTATAACTATTTGATTGTCGCCTTCAATGAAGATTTTATCGAATCCCTCATAAATTGTTGCATTCACATCGTCTCTGAGTGCTCTTGCTTCGGCTACCAAAATTGAAGTTTGGCCATAATATGCCGCTCCTGCCTTTATTAATTTACCCGTCCAGTCTCGAATGATGAAACCACCGGCTACTGAGGAATTGGTGAGGGATCCATTAAAATTGATTTTGATGAATCCAGGAGGTGGTGGATGCCAACTCACAAAGTGATGAGTGGTGTGAGGGGGAGAAGAAGGAGGTCCCCTCGGTGAATGGTCAACCGATATGTGAGCTCGGATTCTCCATTCAGCACTTGCTTTTTTTGCATGTGTAATACAAGCTAGCGGGTTGAAAATATCATTATTGAAAACCGTAGTATTTCTCGACTTCCATATACTCCATAGCAGGAAGGATAGGTTTTGGAGTACAGTTGGTCGACAAGACTCCTTCATCCTTTTTAAGTTGTGATACAAATGATGACTTCTAGTTTGATGTAACCTAGGTACGAGCCATTTATACTTCTCCACTAGGTCCCATACTTTTTTGGTTGTAATACAATTGCTAAATAGATGTTGCGATGATTCAATGTCATCCTGGCATAGCGGGCATGACGGGTTAATGTCCATCCCTCTCAGTAAACGGTTGTCTTTGATCGGCAAGGCTTTGTGACTTAATTGCCAAAGGAATATCTTAATTTTAGGTATAGTGTCGATATTCCAAATCCATTTGTAATCCCAATCAAGTAATTCTTGGGGATGGGTATCATGGGCTATCCATGTTGCTGATTTGGTGCTGAAGTTACCAGAGCTATTTAAACCCCAACAGAAAGAGTCTTCGATGCTATTGATGGGAATAGTAATGCCTTGAATCTTTTTTACTATCGAGTGATTGCTAAGAGTTTGTATAAGCTTAGCTAAATTTCATGTCATATCTTGTTGAATGAAATTGCTAACTTTTATGTCTGATGATGGAATATTATTTTCAGATAATTCTAAGATTTCTATTAGACTATGATTTTCGATCCAATTATCATGCCAAAAAGACGCTCTGTCTCCATTTCCAATTTTCCAAATGATACCTTTCCTTAAGAGCTACCTGCAGTTGAGCAAGCTTTTCCAAACCGGAGAATCTGTATTTTTTTTCCGATAGCTGAACAAATGAGTATTAAATAAGTACTTTCCTTTAACTGATTGTGCTCATAACCCTTGATCTTCCATGATAAGCTTCCATGCCAATTTGCATTGGAATGCCTTGTTGATCGCATTAGTTTTTCTGAGGCCAAGACCCCCTTTGCATTTTGGCAAGCATACTTTATTCCATGCCATGAGTGGCAAGCCTTTTTCAGAATTAGATTTTTTCCAAAAAAAGTTTTTATTGATTTTATCGAGGTGATGCATCATGCTTTTTCGTAATTGGAAACACTGCATCGTGTGTGCTGGTAATGATTCTTACTGTGACTGAATGAGTACTGTACGTCCTGCTTTAGACAGGCTATTTGTCGTCCACCCTTCCAACTTAGAAGTAGCTTTATTAATCATTTCTTGGAATGTCGTTTTGGAATGGTTTCTTTTGAAAATTGGGCACCCTAAATATTTCCCCAAGGATTCTCTCCTCTGTATAAGGAAAATTCCCGCAATTTGGTCTTTTTGATGGTTGGTTGGTTACATTTCGTGAGAATGTCAATACTGATTTCTGAAAATTGACAAGCTAGCCAGAGATCGAGCAGAAATTGTCTAGGATATACTTGAGTTTGTGGCATGTTGCGGGTTTAACTTTGCAAAAAATCAGACAATCATCTGCAAAAAGAAGACAAGGGATAGATATCATTCTTGGGCTGATGTTAATCCCTATGCCGCACTTAGGTATCATGGCTTCTTTAATAAGAGTACTATTAAGGACCTCCATACATATAATAAAAATGTATAGCGAGAAGGGGCCTCCTTGTCTAATTCCTCTTGAAGGGGTGAAAAGGCCATTTGGTTCACCGTTAACTATAACGGAGTAAGAGACGGAAGAAACGCACTCTATTATCCATTTATTCCATGTTGGGTGAAATCCCAATTCGTGAAGGCATTTGTGAATAAAGTCCCATTCTAATCTGCCGTATGCTTTCTCCATGTCGAGTTTAATTGCCACTGAGGCTAGTTTTCCTTTTATGTTCTTGAATTTATGCATGATTTCGTGAGTTAACAGAATGTTATCATGAATGGATCTCCCCAGAATAAAGGCACTCTGGTATGGTGATATCAGTTTATTGAGCATGGGTCTAAGTCTAGCGACAAGTATTTTGGATATAATTTTATATACCGTTGAGCATAAACTAATTGGTCTAAATTGGGTTGCCTGTGAACGGCTATCGATTTTTGGGATAAGAATAATGAATGTATGATTGATTTCTTTGAGAATTTTCCCATTCATAACAAATTCCAGAATACAGTTAAAAAGACCTTTTTTTATAAGATGCCAATGTTTTTTAAATAATCCTGCGCCAAAACCATCAGGACCTGGAGTTTTATTCGAATCGATACTGAAGGTCGCTTGCTTAACTTCATCCAAATTTGGTAGTCAAATAAGATTAGCATTGTCAATATCTATAATTTTCTTTGAGAGTCCTAGATTTGGTAGAGTTCTAGTATGACCACGAGCTAACTTGAACCTCTGTTAATAATCAAGGATGAACTTGTTGGCTATGTTTTTATGATCATCAATCCATATACCACAATCATGCATCCTTAATTTTGATTATCAATTTTCGTTTTCTAATAGCATTTGTTCTCCGTTGAAAATATTTTGAGTTTCTGTCACCATTTACTATCCATGTTTTTCTACTAAGTTTTCACCAATATTTTTGGGTGAAGAGCATCAATTTTTCACTTTGTTTCAGCAATCTAATTAGCCACGAATTAAATCTGAAGCTACTAGGACAAGAAATAAGTCTTTGTTCAATAAAATCAATTTTTTCGGCATCTTTGGTGAGTTTGTCATGTGTATTTCCAAATCGCTTCTTTGACTAGTCTTTGGCCACTTGCTTTATAACTTTCAGCTTCTTAGTAAGTTTAAACATGTTTGTGCCAGAGAATTGAGTTCGCGAATTATCTATAACCATGGGGTTAAAATCTTCATAATTCTGCCAAAAATTATGGAAGCGAAAAGGAAAAGCTTTGCGTTTTTCTGGCTGTGGACGTGTTATCAAAATAATAGGGCAGTGATCAGAACATGTAAAATTTCCATGCAATGCGTAAACATTTGGATATATAGATGACCAATCCTTTCTAGCAATAGATCTATCCAAACGTTCATAAATTAAGTGAGTATGAATTCGTTTTTTCCATGTGAATATCTTCCCATTAACATGTATTGATTCAACATCAATCATAGCAAGAAAGTTATTAATTTTTTGGAGTCGGTGAAAATGTAAGGTCGTTCCTCCTATTTTGTCGCTTGGTTTGGATAATTCATTGAAATCTCCTAAGAGACACCATGGAACATCAATAATATTATTAAGGTAACTCAAATTTGTCCAGAAACTATTTTTCTCTCTTTCTTGGGCGGGAGCATAAATTCCAGAAATGATTGAATTTTTGGCATTCTCAGTGTCATGGACTAACATATGAATGGCTCGTTGTTCTTTTATTAATACCAATGCGTGTACAATATCGCTATTCCAGAGAACCGCAAGACCCCCTGAGTGGTTTATTGGTAGCACATAATCGAAATGTTCAAACCCCATATGGGGGAGCATAGCTTTGATATGTTTTTCATTAACCATTGTTTCTAGTAGGAAGATCATATCAATTTTATGATTCTTTGCTAGGAATTTAACTTCCTGGACTACTTGGGCTTTTTTAACTCCTTGCACATTCCAACTAATAATTTTCATGGCTAGTTAAGGGGTCAGAAAGCCTACGTTTATGACAAACCAGAAGAAAGTCGCACACCCATATGAGTGTTAAATACAACATCATCCCTATATGAGGAATATACTCATAACTGGCTATAACAGGATTCATAATAATTGCTACCCCTAATGGGTAATGTCGACAGCATGTCAGGGAGTTATAGTTCCTTAACACTCGCTTGTCTTGGTTCACCACACTTGTAACCCCAAGGTACCTGTTAATCTCAATTCGATCCGCAGTTCTTCTAAATGTGGAGTTGTTACCCTTACTGTGGCCACTTAGAAAAGGAACAAATGACAGCAGATGTAAGGGCCTTCTGTAGATAGTCAACCCAAATAGCATCATGAACTTACGACAATAGGATGATGAATTCTTATGAGCAAGGCGGAAATATAAAGCAGAATAAATTTATCTGGGCCCAAAGGCATTCTGAATTAAGGTCTTGGGAATGTATTTGGGATTACCCACAACCCACATTCCTCTCACCGATTCAAATGTAAGACAACGTGTCCAAGAATAATTCGAAGGAGAAAGTTCCTGGGGCAATGCATTGGGTTGCACCACCAATAGCTTTGTCATAATCCCAGTGAGGATTTGTACATAGCGGTTTCTCTTCAAATACTTGCCACACCAACCAAAGGGAGAACTGGAAGCCAATGGTATTCAGGTGATCCTGAAGAAAAGGCAAACAAGGCATAAATGTGCCAATACAAGTAGCCCACTAAGACAATAAGAAAGAGATATAGCCATACAAATAATGCCTGACTCAGGCTAAGGGGAACAATACGCAGATTTGTTTTGCATATAAAGTTGTCATTGTTCTTGCCCAAAAAGGAAATATCATTAGGGCTAACTAGATTCATAACATGAGGTTCAGCTTTGGTAAAGACAACGTAAAAAGTATTATTGGCATACTGAGTCATATAACCAGGATTGGCCATGAAATTCACAAACTCGGGAGCAAACCAATCATGGTGTGGAATCCAATTAGTGATATCCAAATAATACAGGACAAAATGGAACTCCATATTCATGGTAAAGAAGAACTTAACAGAGGTACAATGAATGTTAGATAAAGTAGTTGACTAGTTCAAGTGGTCATCCTGAATAACAATAATCTGAGCATATTGGAACCCATGGCATAGTACAACAAATATATCAATCATAATGTCAGTATGATATGTTCTAAAAGAAGAGTACCACAAAATAGTTGCCAACCATGATATCATCCAACTAATAGTGATAATAGATTCATGTTTCCTACTGCAGAACATAGAATCCCCCTGAACCCCGAAACCTATGGTCCAAGCATTGAAAGTATTCATGCTTACATCATTGTAATCATTCATAGAGTTATACAATTTTCCTACGAACTTCAGGGGAGAGTTGCAGTCGAGGAATACAATTTCACAAAATTTCCAATTAGCCCAAATGACGAGTAGAATCAATTTCCTAATGAAACTAGAACCATGACCAAAGTTATCACAATAATAATCAACATTCTCAGATATGAGAATCACAATCGATGTTCCAAATTTCATGTTTGAAGCCCAAAATAATAGGCAAACCAATATGTCCACGCAGAACAGTTTCATTACAACCATCTTCAGATTGAAGGACAGGGGATTAATGCGGGAAAGGGAGGGGGATCCAAAAGGGAAGAACGCATACCTTGATTGAAGCGAGATCGATCAAACATTTGAGCGTCTGACCCAAAGAGACATGGAAGTGCCAGATTCAAGCATCTGAATTCCTAATACTCCATGACAGTGAACAACTTCGATCACCAAACCCAATTTTGAGGGCTGAGAAAACTCTAATCTAGTGGCTACGACCTTCAAGGCATAGTTGATGTGATGAATTTGGCCATAGAGTTCAAAGGATTTAAGGTAAAGGTTCTGAGAGAAAGAGCAAGAAAGGCAGCAAGGGATGAAGGGATCTAGAGGCTTGGGCTCTAAAGGGGCCATTGTAGGCTAATCAAGAAGGTGAGGAAGATGAAGAAGCAAGTTATGGAGACTACTAATTAGAGTAGTAGGGCAGACCCATTTCTCTCTCTCTCTCTCTCTCACTAGAGACCCCAAATGGTTCAAGTATTAGTATATGCAAATACACACACACACACACACACACACACACACACACACACAACGGACAGCCCGGTGCACAAGCATCCCGCGTTCGCGCAAGGTCCGGAGAAGGGCTGGACCCCAAGGGGTGAATTATAGGCAGTCTAACCTAACTTTCACACACACACACACACACACACACACACACACACACACACACACACACACACACACACACACACACACACACACACACACACACACACACACACATATATATATATATATATATATATATATATATATATATATATATATATATATAAGAGAAAGTAAATAAGGTAAACTCATATCTAAACGATGAAATTTGGAAGATTTGGTTGTTTCTAACTTGTTTCAAAGCCTAAATAATTTATTACAATTATAAATGTTGCATTTAAAAAAGTAAAGTTACATTTAGGCTATCATAATTAATACGTAATTAAATATATTTTTTGTATTCTTTTCTACCAAGACTGTTGTGACATGTCAATAACATAAAAATAAACGACAATGACCATTATTATTGATATATACAAAAAATAATTTATAAATAATTTTTAAACTTGAAGTGTTACATGACTAACTTATGTATTGTATAGAGATCAAACGTAGCTATATAATAAAAGTTTTAGACTCCATTTCATTCTACTTAGCAAACTTCTAAGAGTGGAAGCTCCTAATTTAATACCAAATCAAATCTTCAAATATTTTTTTATCAAAATTAAAAGTAAATGTTATAAAATAATAATATTACGAACAAGTTATCCATCTTTTAATAGGTTTTTATAACTATGTTATTCAAAATGCAATGAAGAAATTATTTACACCCAAAAACTATGCCGAACATATGATAATACAATCATTATAAAAATTTTATTAAGTTAATCATAATCTATTTTCAATATAGTCAATTAAAATTTACATTGTTGGTGCCCTGGGGAAAACAAGCCAAAAGGCTTGATCGACTGCACTGTTCCATTCTACAAAAGGGATTCGAAGCGGCCGCAACGCCAATTTTCAACGTGTATATACAATTAATGCTTCAATGTTTATTTAAAAAAGATAATTTATGATTTAACTCAAGGCACAATTAAAACTATATTTAAAGTTGTATTTATAAAGAAAGAAGAAAATTCAAAAGTTCTAATAATTGATAAATAAGAACATATTTTGAATCACTAAACATTAATAAACACTAATAACAAAATTAATTACAAAATTTAGAAAATAAATTGTAATTGGACTAAAATTCTAACATAATCCGTGTAACGGACGGATTCAAAACTAATTAGTATGTATACCGCTAGCTTACTTACTTACCACTCCCTATTATTCCTTTTCCACATTTTATTGTTTACAATTTTACTCGGACCGCCTCATACTAAGTCTGTACATATATTTTTAAAACTGCTAATCGCTCTTTAACAGTATTAACAACTTCTGGTCAGTAGTTTTAACTGGTAAAACAGACAGATTCTAAATTATATTAGTTAATTAACTAGGAAACGATAGAGTACTAGATGGTCATAGTCGACCACTTATATTGACACGCCATCCAATTGTCAAAAGGATATTTCGTTACTCAATTTACAACCCGCCAACGAATAACAAAACCACCCTTAAGATTGTCAGCCATAATGTTATTGTTATATATGTCATGTCAGAATAGGGGGTATGACCTCAATGCACCAAAAAAAATTAAAAAAAAATAATAATAATAAAGCTTTTTCATATACCCGTCAACAAGTCAACATTGCCGTCTCCAACACTCCTTTTTTTTCTTTTTCTTTTCTTTTTTTAGAAGGGGGCTAATTAATGAATAATTTCAGAATCAAGCTTTCTATACTTCTTGTTTAAGGGTGGATGCTGAAGGTGGTATCATAACCGGTCATAATTTCACATAGATAATTTTTTTTATAAGAAAGGTAAGCAGTACGACTTAGAAATTCTTTCTTTCAAGGCTATTCTTAAATTATTCTCGAAGAGGATACGACAAAGATCCCTAGGAAATACTACATCCGACACACTTGTGGAATGAAATGATAATTTTAATTTAACTAGTCAGTCAGCTGCACTATTACTTTACATAAAAATATGATTGATAACAACGTTATTCAACCTGTCAAAGTAAGCAACGATATCTTAAACGCACACGTAATATGATTGCATGGGAACAGAAGAGGGAACTGGCTCCTTTTTCTGCAACCAAACACGGTTTTATTAAAGGCATGCAACACGTCTCACTGGGGACCTCGTCTTTAATTTCTTGGCTATGTAAGTCAAAAATTAGTAACACCAGCTCAATCAATTGTAAATGCTCGTAACTCGCCACGAATTTAAGTGATTCAGTACGTGTGAGATGAGCTTATAATCGACTTGCAAAGATTCTAAAGTTAGCTTGAGATGAGCTTATAATCGACTTGCAAAGATTCTAAAGTTAGCTTGGCATTCATAAAATAAAAGGGAGGAAAAAATTGACTTAGACCTTGTTCGGCAAAATTAGCAGATCAAGTAGCGGATAGTTGTTTAGATAGCGGATAACGTTTATACTTTAGCTGTTAGCGAATGGCTGTTTAGATGAATAGTTGAAATAAATGTGTTCGGTAAATGTAATTATTGGGCTAGCTGATTAATGTAAATTGATATCAAAGGATATAGAAAATTTTCAAAGATAAAATTTTCAAAGGATATTTTTTGGCAAAAAAATATGTAACGCTACTTTTGAATGCAAAATATTAATACTATTAGTTTTTCAGAAACGCTGATTAAAACGCTAAACACTACTTAAAATGGTAGTTAAAATACTATGTTACCGAATATTAAAAATTATCTGATGAGTGTATTGACTTAGTCAAAACGTCAAACGTTACCCAAAATGTTGTTGCTGAACACGCCTTTAAGAAAACTCGAAATAGCTTATTGATTTTTGCCTTGTAAATTATATATATGGGTCATAATTTTATTTCATTTTGGTGTATCGCACTTTTATAATTAATATATGTTTGAATTTAGGTGATCTAATTTTGTGATTCAGAGCGTTTTTCCACCTTGACGAGGGTCTTCATGAATCTCATTGTAGATCAACTTTTGTTAATATTAATAAATTTTTATGGTTATTAACAAATTATAGTAATTCATGCGTTAAATTTTATAAACAAGATGGAAACTTGTTATTATGAAAAAATACATTAATTAAATTGTACAATAAACATGTACAAATCTAAAACGAATAAGCCCAATAATTGAAGTTTACATAAACTTTACTGAAAGTTATGGGTGTCAATTAATTCAACTAGTAAAGTTTATGAGAGTTGTTACTATGGATTTGAATCTGAATCTTGCATATATAGACTTTTGCGACTGATTCACAAAACAAAGAAAAAAGAAAAAAAGAAGACTTAACTTGAATTTTGACAAACTGAGCGTGTAGGCTAAGGTCCTGTTTAGCAAATAGCTATTAGCTGTTTGCATTAGCTGTTAGCTGTTTGTATTAGCTGTTAGCTGTTTAAATTAGCTATTTGTTGAAAAACTATTTGGTAAAATTAACTGTTTCTGATAAAGTTGTGAGAGAAAAAACTAATTCTTCAAAAGCTCTTCCTAAAAGTTTATGGAATTAGCTTTTTCTAATTAGCTTTTTGGATCCAAAAAACTATTCTAAAAAGTTCTTTCACCAAACACCCATATTAGCTTTTTTATTTGGTCAAATAGCCAATTTTGATAAAAAAAAAAACTCTTTTTGGCCAAAAAGATATTCAAAAAACTGTTTGCCAAACACCCCATAAGGGATTGTTTGGTAACAACAGCTTTTTGGAAAAAAAGAGCTTCTGGGGGGTGTTTTAGCTGTTGTGGCCAAGTCAAATAGCTAAGTGGGTATTTGGTAAATAGGTGTTTGAGATAGTTGTTTGGCCCCAAAAAGCTATTTTTGAAAAATGTTGTTTCCATTAACTTTTTCAAAAGAGCTTTTTGTAGAAATGACATATTTGCCTAAGACTTTAAACAAATTACATTACATGCCATTGTATTATATTTAATTATTTATAGAATATTATATTACAAAATGGAAAGAGTATACAGTATTATAAAGTGTTCCTTAGTAGTATTCGAACCTGGTTAGATCTTGAGGATTAACAAGAGTAGATTTTTTTTTGAGGCAAAAACAAACCATTGAAGTAGCATTGTCTCTTTCATTGTTTATATTTTTTTCCTTAACCAATTAGGACCTTTTGGTATAGATTTTCTAATTGCACTAGTATATTATATCACGCTTATTTGGTTCTCTTACCATGCATCTTTATGAACGTCTAATATTATGATATTTACATTGTAGATTATTCAATCTCCCTGCCGATTACCTCGACAATGAGCTTTGGATTGATGCAAAATAGTAACATTTGATATTATATTTTGTATGAATTGAGTCTAATGAAGATAAAGTCATTAGAAATTTGTATAAATTTCAATTTCAATTTATAAACCAAAAAAACTTTAAAAATAACAAAATAACATTATAAAACATTGACATAATTTACATAAGTACAAATTGAAAAGAAACAAGATAAATGATGAATGCAAGTTATGTAGAATTTAATAAGAAAGTAAAGTTTTATCAAAGAAGTTTTTCTTTTTTTGTATGATCACAAATGAAGTTAATTTATACCTATGATATCAATTTAATTATTTTTAAAAAGAATTTGATCAATAAATAAAAAAATATGTTCTATTAAGAAGTAATTTAGAGATAAAGATATAAATGAAATTTTACCAAATATCTTTATTAGAAACAATTAACTTTACCAAACAGTTTTTCTACAAACAGCTAATTCAAACAACGAACAACTAACTGCTAATACAAACAGCTAACAGCTAATAGCTAACAGTTGTTTGTCAAACAGGATCTAAATCAAACATAGATTTGAGGTCAGCTCAGCTGATACTCACTTACCCATAAAATATAGGATGCCTAGCTTGTGATTTGTGCACCGCAGCACAAGAAAATTAGCTTAAGCTTTGGTTTAAGCACTGCCTAATTAATTAATTTTCTTACAATATTTCACTCCCAAAGAATATATTAAACAGCTGAGGACAATATTCACCAAATTCCAGACCATAATCATATATAGTTGGTGATAGGCACAATTACAGTAATTTATTGTTTGATCTGATATACTTTAGAAGTTAGCGGATTTCAAATTCAAATCAAATCGCCATATCATTTGGTGATCTCAAGATAGTGCTAATGAATATAGGCACCAGGAAAACGTTAAGAAAAGAGGGCAGTTCAAAACCAATATATATATTATACTCCTAAAAGTATATATTCTCAATAGCCACATCAGTAAATATATATTAAAAAATTAATGTATGATAAATGCATACGTAAAATATATATACATTTTGACAATAAAAATATAAACGTCTAGAAACACATAAAAAGTTGCCGTTGTTCAAAACATGGTAAAATGGAGTAAACTCCAGAACAAGAGAAAATTATTTGTGTATGGTGGGAGATTTTTAAATCAACTATAAGAATTGGGCCAGGGGCTTGAACAAGTCAAACATATCTAGAACTCCACGAGAACTTCAATTGTTTAAAAAAGATGTTTGCTTTGCTCGCTGCCATAGAATTTTCTCCCCCTTATTGTCTAAACCTTCATACCGTCTCTCGCTCTCTCTCTCTCTCTCTCTTTCTTTTTTTAATATTAATATCTCCAAACCTTGATATATTTTAGTCAAATATAGGGATGTTGATTGAAAGATAGTTTAGAAATTGATATAAAATGCAGTAAATGAATAGAACAAGGGCATGATTTATGCTATTGGAGCCAGCTTATGTAAAGTTGTGCAGGAGTTGTTTCAATTCAATACCAATAAGACTCTCAAGCAAATTAATTCCGCTTGCATTACCTTGGTTCCAAAAGTAGAGAATCCATCAAGTATCTAGGAATTTTGATCCATTGCATGATGTAATGTAATTTATAAACTCATTTGCATGGTGTTGGTTGATAGAATTTAACTTTTTTCTGGATAGTTTGATGAACAGGCTACCTTTGTGAACGATAGCAATCTGCATGATAATGTTTCGTTGGCTTATGAGCTTGTTCAATTCATGGATACGACAAAAGTGGATTTCCTCAATAGCTAGAACTAGAACTAAAGTGGATATTTGTAAACCTTAGAGCATTCCCAGCTATTTTTTGAAACTCTAGCCTGCCATGTCAGCAATAACAACAACAACAACAACAACAAACTCCCAGTGTGGGTTCCTCTTTCGCGGGGTCTGAGAAGATCCAGCTGTAGGCAACCTTACCTCTACCGGTATTCCTACCCATAGAGAAGTTGATTCTATAAGACCCACAACACAGTTTTGTGAAAAAGGCTTATAGAGAGAATGATTGTAAAAACCATTTACCGAATAGGAGAAAGAGAAAGAGAAAAAGTTCCGGTTAGCAAATAAAGAAGGAGAGGAGACATACCTCAAACAAACCAGGGCGCTTGATGTCGTCACATCCCAGAAAAGTACGACCTGCAGACAAGCACACCAAAACCCTACCCGCCCCACACCGCCCAAGCTACTGCCACCTACGGAGTCGGTCCCCTACAATCAGAGACCTTAATCCTGTCCCGCCACAGCCTCCTACCTTGAGCCATGTCCTCCGTCAGACCGATAACTCTCAGGTCCTCTCTAACCACTTCTTCTAGGCTCTTCTTCGGTCTACCCCTCACTCTCTAACCACGTCAGCAAAAGTTTCATAATTTTGGAACTTGCATTCCATCGCTTCTTCAACCTATGGAATTCCAGTTTTAATCATTCAATAAAAATATTTGTCATGGACTCACTTTATAAAACACAACCTATTTTTTAAGATCATTTAAAAATTATATACTTACTCCAAAAAAAAAAATTAAAAAGCCAAAAGTTACACACCGGGAGACACGCACAGGCGTGCTCCCCCGCGCGTCACTTTTTTTCTTTTCCTTTCATTTTGCAACACTTGTCAACGTAGGACCCGCGTTCCTCTTTCATGCCCCACGCTGCGAATGCTCTTATGACTTTGTGGAATGGGCATTAGTTGAGAAGGCTTTAAAGGTTCGGGGTCCCTCAAGAGTTTTGTTCAGTTACTTCTGCTGGTCTTTCTATTAATATTAATTAATGAGCAGCTAAAACTGAACGATTAATCCCATGACAAGAGAGGGTTTAAGGTAGGGTGATCCTCGATGTTTCTCCGATCTTTTTGTGATGATTTGTATGCAAATTCTAAGTAGATTGCGCATAAAAAGCTTCTAGTTGAGCCTTTTCATTGTCATCGAAAGTTCATAAGGTGTCAACTTAATCACTTGATCTTTATTGATGATTTGCTGGTTTCAGCTATAGAGGATACACTACGAGAAAACTCACTGTTGGCATCGGAATTACAGACAACAATTAATCAGACGCAAATAGAGACCAATTTGGCGTCAGATTTTCTGAGGGAATACAATTTCATAGTTTCTTATTTGGTTATATGTGAATTTAAATTTTTGGTCTTAGATCATTCATTTAACTGGAGTCAAGCTACTGTTGGCCAAATAAAGGATGAAGCTCTCCCATCACAGATTTTCTCTGTTAACAAGATTCGAACTCGAGACCTTCTTTAAGGGAAACAAGTGTCAAACCACTTAAACCGACCTGTGTTAGTTCTCTTATAAAATCTTGGAATATACATAAACTATTTGTGACAGGAAAAATATAATGCCCTTAGAGTTTAGTGAGGTATTGAAAAAGGGGGCACTGGAGACGGAGTTATTATCTTATGAAGTATCGAATGGATGGAACAAAAAATCTACCATTTATAGGTCGGGTAAGGTTGTGACATTGCTTTATGAGAAGCTAACCGCATCTATTATCTCTACGGTTCTACGTACACTCCATCGGAATACATTAAACTACAATATGAGCTTAAATCAACCCAGCAACAACTCGATGAGCAGAGGAAACTCATGGAGAATCATCAAAAGACGATGGAGAATTATCAAAAAATCGCGGAAGATTAGCAACACCAATTTGAAGAGGCAATGAGACTCATCTACAGCCTCCAGTCGAGAGTCGAATTATTGTCTGGTTCTAATTCCAACCCATCTAATTAACTCTTAGTAACTTGTGACTACAGTTTGCATTACGAACTTTGGTAGAATGTCTTTTGACTAGTTATAATTTGGTAGTACGGTTTGTGCTATGAACTGTGGTTTGTGTTGGGAGATGATGTTTGTTGGAACTTGTTAGACTATTTGCTACCCATGACTGTGAACAGAACTTGCTCTTTGGTTAGTGTATTCAAGGAACTTTGTCAGATAAAGGTTTGTTTTAGAGATGGATGGTTGCTCGTGCATTTGTGGATGAGTTTGAGGTGCTCTAAATGGTTACTTGTGTATTTGTAGATGAGTTTCAGGTGTTTGAATGTGTAAAATGTGTATTGAAAGGAGAAATATATGTGTATGTACAAGAAATGCAGAAAAAAAAATGCCCATATTAAACAAATTTGTGACGGATTGTGCAAAATTAGCATTGAATTAGTCTTCTATATTTGACTAGGAAATTTGATATTTAGCAATGGATTTGTTGCATCTCTATTAACGACGGATAATCTGATGCTAAGCTGAAGATATCCGACGCTAAGAAGGAACTTGAAACATAATTGCTATTGGGATTTTGGCAACGGATTGCTAACTTATTCTCTATTAGCGTTGGATAAATTCAACGCTAAATGACCTTATTCGTCGCTAACAGCATCCACCTCAGTTTGATGCAAATTAGCATTAGATAAATTATCAGACGCCAAATGCAATGCGAATAGAGACAAATTTCTTAGCCGACAATAACATTTTTTAGCAGTGAGGGTGTTCTCGACAAATTTCTATCTGACACTAAATGAATTTCGCGTCGGAATATTGCTTTTGGCAACCGATTTAATCCAACGCTAACAGCGAGATTTCTTGTAGTGATATGGGATATGTTGTTGATATTAGTAAGGTTTTACAAGTTTTTGGTGATATGTCGATTTGAAGACTGGTCCTAGTAAATCCTACGTATGTTTTGGAGTGAAATCTTTGGATATTCAGCAACAGATAATTGAGAAGACTGGTTTTATCATTGGAGAATTGCCTTTTAAGGTACCTCGGGTTACCTTTTTCGTCTTCCAGGGTGACTTATCAAATTTGCCAGCCTTTTTTGCTGAAGACTACGAGTAGAATTTAGAACTGGTCAACAAATTAAGAAACTATCACTTCCGGTAAGGAGGTAACTGATTGATGTTGCTTTATTTACCATGCAAGTATTTTGTTAAGCTACTTTTGCTGTATCTAAGCGATCGAGTTCTGCATGAAGTTGCTGCTTGTGGGAATTTTCTTTTGGGGGTTATGCTGTTGGGAAGATATTTGCAAAGGGTGAAATAAATAAAGGTGATTGCCTTAATTAAGCTAGTTGGGAAAGCTCCATATGCTGATGGTTCTTTGTAGATTGTGTTCGTCCGATTTGACTAGTTAAATCACCCTAAAGAGAGGTGACTAATCGTATAACCTATGAATTAACCCTACAACTCTAACGCATTGCTCCTCAACCGTACTTGGGTAGTCGGCCCTTCGATTAATCAACCCAATCCAACTTTCAAAGTGCACGGGTGCACCGTGCACGCTTACTATCTGTTCCTCTTAACTTTGGCAAGCTAAGCTATCACATATTTGAGAATATAACTGAATAATTCCCTAATTATGTTTCCATGTGACCTTTGAAGATCTCACTTTAGTATACTCGTATGTCTATTAAAATAATTCATATATTAATATATATGCATATTTAAGCTAAGACCTCCTATTTATAATGTGATAGATTACTCGACTTTTATATTCCAATTAACCGAAGCTACTTAATGATGCATGGAATTCGATTGCCTTTGGTACATGGAATTCAAGATGGGAACATTGGAAATCTAAAGCTAACTAGATAGCTACAGGCTATAAATACAGTGATGGAAACATATCTTTATGATGTTGATCTCTCCGAAGTCTTTGGCTTAATTGGCTAGTCCAATTAAATTCTGGTTAATAATGAACGGTATCAATCTAAATTGCAATCAACTAATAGCCCTTCAAATTTGCCGTCTGTCCTTGGTCATCCACAGCTGCAAAAAAACTGATCATGAAGTAAATACAGAGGATATATAGGAATCCCCCCGATATTTATACCACCAGGGAAAAAAAGCACTCCCCCCTCAACTGTACCACCATGCAAACGCGTTTTTGTGAAAAATTCTTGTAGGGCATGTCTTGGACTTGTCTTTAGGCTCTTCTATATTTGTCTACATGTGCAGCTTTTGTCTAATATAATTAAGTGTCTTATAGTCTTTATGATAAATCCAAGATCTAGATCGGAGAAATAAAATCATTGTAATTTATGAGGACATCCTTGTGTACAGAAGGCGTGAAGGAGAAAGAACGGATTTGGGGGTGTGTAACGGATTGCGTACTCATTGGGTTAAGTGGTCGACCCGTTTAAAATAGGGTTAATAAAGGATCGAGTCAATAATAGACTGGACTATTAATGAGTCAGCCCATTAAAGCATGTTAACGGGCTGGATTGGGCGGACCTATTAACGACCCGTTTAGTGACTCTTTATTTTTTTAACCTAATTGATGCACTAGTTTACATGATCTAATTAGTTAACTTCACTACCAATACTTTGTGCATAACAATAATTATTATACACCGTTGTTTTGTGCAAGTTTGTTTTATTTTTAAATGGGCCCTAAGTGGGCCTCCTATGGGCCGATTTGACCCAACCCTTTATTAGTTTGATTGTGTATTTTCTAATTTTGAATTTGAGCTAGTTTAATCTGGTTGAAAAATTACAAATGCATTAGTTGGAAATTAACTAATCAAAAATACTCCTTAAGTGGTAATAGGCGGGTCATGGGCGTGCTGGGTTCATTTGGCCCATAACCCAACCCAGTCCATTAACAAATGTACTAGACCCATGCCAGCCCGTTTAGTTAATGGGTTGGCCCAATTCGGCCCAACCCAATCCGTTACCCGGCCACCCCTAATCGGATTAGATACTAGGAAATAGGGAGATATACAACTCTTCCATATCTTTATTAAGTATTGAGATTTGAGCTAATGTTGCCTTGATCGAAAGTAGACCAAGTACGCTAAATTAATCCTCTTAACGTGTCGGTTATAAAAAAGTTTAAACAACTAACATTATTAATGTACTCTAAATCTATAGACAAGAAACTAAAATTCCAAGGAAGAACTTGGAACATTTCAACAGAAGAATAGAAGAAGGATCTAGATAATGAAATGAATAAAACTGAAGTGGATGGATCGAAGTCCAGAAGATCAATCAATGCAGCAACAATTCAAAATTTATCATGTGAATAATATATTTATTTATTTTTTTCACAATGCTATTACATAATGAGAGAGGAAAGAACTGGCCTCAATCTCAATCGAAAAATTAGATATTATACCATGGCAAGTTTACATGAAATGCTATTTTGATAGATGAACGACATAACTACTCTCTATAACTCTTCAATAAATGATACCGTGCATTTTTTACTTGGGCATGATTTGACTGTAGTTGTTGACTCAACAGCAATTGCGAAGACCACTTCCAACGGTTGGCTCACGAGTCAAAAAAGGGTCTCGGCTTACGTGCAAACCACTCGTGGCCAAACAACGGCTGACTCGCGCCTCACAGCTCGCGAGCTGGCTTGCCCTAGCGAGCTACTCGCCTAGCCAGCTCGTGGTTTTTCCCTTTTTTTTTGCTTCAATTTTTTTTTTTGGGTGAAAAATATTTTGGGTTGGATAATTTTACTTTTTTGTATTGAAATTTTTTTGGGCTGGTTCATCTTTTCCTTTTGGACACTTTTGGGTATAAATCTTTTGATAAAATTTGATGAGTTGTTTTTTGCTTGAATGTTTTTTTTTAAAGAATATTTTTCAAAGATAAAAAAATTTTTATATTGATTGGAACAAGGCCATTTTGCAAACACATAATAAAATATGTTTAATGGTGTGTTCCATGACTACGATGTTGTTGAGCTTACATTATTTTTCACAAAAATAATAAAGCCAAATAACAAATCAAAACATAAAAACTAAACCAATAAAATATGATTAGGCGTGAGATCTATATGTATTATTTTATTTGTTGAGTCAAAGTGGTGAATCTTGCATTGGAGATATGGAGATTTGTGAGCAAGAAAATTAGCTCACGAGCTCATATGGCAGAAGTAGATATCCCACTGGTGAACCAAAAAACTGGCCCACCATCGGAGATGCTCTTAGTTCTTCCAAGTCGTAAGTCCAATGATCCAACATAATTTTTTTAAAAAAAGAAGAAAAAAGCAGAATAAATCATACAACAAAGTATTTGAAATTAGACAAACAGCCTGCTTCTGATCAAGCTAATGTCTCTAGCATAATTTTTTGGCAAAAAGTTGACTTGTAGTATTAATACTAGCCTTTAAACCCGTGCTACGCACGGTTTGTTTTAAAATTTTAGTTAAAATATTTTTAGAAATATTATAATTAATCTTATAATTTAAATTTTTAGAAACAATAATATTAACATATCTATAGTTTATTTCATTTGTTTTCATTGAAGTGGGTGAAAAGATACTATTTATTATGATGACTTTAAATCACATATTGTTTAAATTTTTATTTTTAAATAAAATCTTAATAAATGCTTC
This sequence comes from Selenicereus undatus, assembly GCA_017589665.1. Taxonomy (NCBI): domain Eukaryota; kingdom Viridiplantae; phylum Streptophyta; class Magnoliopsida; order Caryophyllales; family Cactaceae; genus Selenicereus; species Selenicereus undatus. The sequence continues at coordinate 99,780,244 of JACYFF010031956.1, read as the reverse complement.
AGATGACATGTGTCGCGACTGTAACGTTTGGACTCACTCATATATATATATATATATATATATATATATATATATATATATATATATATATATGTATGTATGTATGTATATATATATATATATATATATATATATATGATATCCACATCTTGATCAAGGAAACGCCCAAACATCACAATAATTTTTTTGACCGTGGTATCATTGGTTTTTCATTTGTTGAGTCTTTCAACAAAACATTTAAATTTTAGATTTCAATACCGCTCATATTTATTTCTCCAAGTATATAAAGGCCTATGCCAAAAACATGCCTCAAAGTTGAACTGTATATATTTGGGGTGGGCAACGGACTGGGCAGGGTCAACCCATTAACTAAACGGGTTGGGGTGGGTCCAATACATTTATTAATGAGTTGGGTTGGGTTATGGGCCAAATGAACCCGACCCGCACATGATCTGCCCATTATCACCTAATTAGTATTTTTGATTAGTTAATTTTCCAACTTATGAATTTGTAATTTTCCAACAAAATGAACTAGTCTAAATTCAATGTTAGAAAATAGACAATCAAGCTAATAAATGGGTTAGGTCAAGTTGGCCCATGGGCGGCCCGATTTGGGCTTGTTTAAAAACAGAACAAGCTTGTACAAAACAACGGTCTATGATAATTATTGTTATGTACACAGTGTTGGTAATGAGGTTAACTAATTGGAACATATAAACTAGTAGGTCAATCAGGTTAAAAAAAATGGATTACTAAACGGACCGTTAATAGATCCGTCCAATCCGACCCGTTAATATGCCTTAACGGGCTGACCCATTAATGGCCTACTCCATTATTGACCCGACCCTTTATTAGCCTATTTTAAACGGGCCGACCACTTAACCCAATGGGTACCTAGTCCGTTGCCCACTCCTAGTATATATCGAGACTCCCTTAATTTTGTGCCAAGACAAGGTGATAGTTTCATCTAACTAGAGTCATTTAACATCAAAATTCTGACACATAGACCTATTTTGTTGTCATAATTTGAGTTCAAAAATTGAATATTTATGACTCGTTGAAAAGGTGTTCAACTCTAGTATTGGGATATATAAATATTTTAAGTAGATGTTTACATTTAAATTCCCTAAAATTGTGAAACTCTGTGACAGTGCATGTTTTGATGGATAAACTTGCTAAATTTGGGATAAGTTTGGTTCCCACCTAATGATGCGTGCAAGTCCAAGTTTTCTCGATTTCCTAAGATGTCTACTTTATCCTTAAGTGTCGAAAATTGGCATAGGATTCCATTTTAGAGATAAATGATCAAAATTAAGAGGAGTGTGCATAAAATTCAGTTTTGGAGCAATCTGAATTTCTGCTCTCTTTGACGTGGTTGCAGCCATAATCCTTGGTATTTCTTATTATGGGATGAATCTACGTCCACCAAAGAAAAGGCTTCAAGTGGCAGCACCTTTATTGGTGGAGTACGGTCTTCTAAGTGCTCTCTAGAACATGGGAAAGAATTCTAGAAATTACAGCTTACGGGAATTGTTATTATCTTTGAATTTTGGATTTATTCCCTAGGATATTCTGTAGGGCTCTCTTTGGTCCATTGTTCTACTAATGTATCAACTTATTTCCCTCTACTCCACCTCCATGTAAACTCATATTTGATGAATGAATGAATTGAAGAGTTCGAGGTCATTTCCTCTATCAAAATCTCTTAATTTTTATCTCCAGTTTAGAGTTGTGATTTAGAGTTTTTTTCTTTAAAATTTAATTTTGATGGCTCTAAACCTTTAGGAGAGAGATTGGGTGGAAAGTATTTATGCTTTTAGGATCACATCTTTTTGGCTCTAATCTCATACTCACTTTGATTGTTTGGAATTGAATCCAAAGAAGAGCATCCATCATCTAGCTTTCCTTGAATGCTCATGATGTTGGAGATTTGAGGATTGATCCTCATCAAGTTAGTATCAAAGTTAGAGGTTCTCTTTTGGTTTGGTTGTTGAATAAAACTCTATATCTCCATTGATTCAATCAAAACCCTCACATTTCATTCCAAACCAACCCCCAAAAATCCACACTTTAGTTTCACTAAGTTACTCTCATTTACCTACCATAATAAACTCTTCTTAGTCCACAAAGAACCCTAAAATAGCTCAAACACAATCTCTAACCTAAACACAATCCTAAACTCTACAAAAAAAAGCCTTTACAAAGAAACCGCAATAAACCAATAGGCCAAAGAGCACCAGGGCATGTCCATGCCCCACATCATGGTCTGTTGTTCCTCCTCACTCCCTATGGCCAACCCTCTTTGCAACTTTTACTCCTCTAAAGTTGCCGACAATCACCCATGCTCAATACCACACTCCATGATTCACCTATTCTCGTCCAATCCTTCAGTCCTTACACCATCACGACCAATAAAGAAGACCCTTCTTATTCCAGGGTCATTCATCTTGAGAAAACCCATGAGATGAGGAGAGATAAAGCCATCATTGAACTCCAAGAGCAAGTGAGAAGGCTTAAAAGGGAGCTAGAGTAAGTAAGAGGATCCATTCCTATTCGAGCGATGAAGCCATCGATCATCACTGGGAGCACAATGTTTTCCCCATTGACATCACCTATTCATCATCTCATGAAGATTATGATAATGAGGATAAAGGTGCAAGGAGGTGAAGACATCTAAGGGACGGTATTAGAAACCTCAAGAATGAGGCATTAGAGTTCGATGGAAACCTCAATTCAAAGAACTACCTAGATTGGGTATGCATTCTTACGACATGAGAACTTGGAGAGGAATAAAGCAAGGTAGGTTAATTCTAAGATCTGTGCATGATCTAAGCTGAAGAATGTTGAGTCTTAAATAGTACCCCAAGTGCACAGCGTAGCTGTAGCTAGCAACCGGCAAGTACGGGTCGAATCCACAAGGAACTCTGCCTTCAACTACTAGAACTAGATTATTCTACATAAGCTAGGCAATCACAATTAGAGTTCTGTAGCTTAACTAAGGAAAGCAATAACAACTAAAAGATGGAATAAACAACAAAAAGTAAACACCTAGGTTGGAATTAACAGCACGACTATGCCAGTGCATCAGTTACTAGCCCTGCCAAGCATTCCCAAGCATGCATCATGAATGGATAGATTGTCAATTAAGTCCATCTCTTCCCTCTCTCAAGGGTCGAAGACTAATCTTAGAACTATAGTCGCTTATTCTCATGGGACTAAAAGTTGAAAGATTACAAGGTCTACAATCTCAAATTCCAATTAGGATCTTAATTATTTTCATATTAAAACCCTAATCGTCTACTAAGTCACACTAGGTAAAGGTTTCGTCTCTCAACGCTCCCCTAAAACCTAATAAGGAGGATGAATGCTCTTTCAAACAATTCATCGAGCATGTGTCATGCATAGTAGAGCTCGCAATTGCAAAACAAAGAGAAAGTAGTTATGATTCACCCATACATATTTGGCGTAATCCCAACCTAAGTTAGAGGATTTAGCCTACAGTCATCTTTTCAACAACAACCAAAACATTTAATTCAATAACCATGACAAACCTCAAAATAATCAAGAACAAGAGGAGAGAGAATTAAGAACCTGAAATTAATTGAATGATACTCAAGGTAGCACAAACTTCAATCCAATAGCAAAATCAAAAGCGAAAACAAAACTCTCTAGTGAAACCTAAAAATTGCCTAAGAAAACGTCTGTGTAGAGAAAAACTTAATAAAAACTAAATGACCCCAAAATAACCTCGAAGGAAAATTTAAGTTACGATGCGGAATGGGGGTGGCACGGTCGTGCTCAGAGGCACGGTGGGACCATGCCAAAAATCTAGAACAACCGGCCCAGAACAGCACAAGTGGCACGGGTGTGCCACTTGGCACGGCCATATCGTGCCACTTGGCACGACTAGATCATGCCACTTGGCTGCCTCGACCAATTGTGCCGGTTTTCGTGGCTCGGATGTGCTACGTGTGCGATCCCGTGGGACTTCCGTGCAACGCTTTTCCACGGCTTTAAACTCGCTTCCTTGGCACTCCTTTCTACTAAATGTCATTCATCTTTCTGTTCCTTCGATAAAGTCCTTGAAAATATTAAAAGATGTTGTATGAGTAAAAAGTATGCTAAAGGATGCCGATTTAACCCTTCTTTAACACAATTGGATGTGAAAACGCGGGAGAATATGAGTCAAATAGGGGCTAAAAATGGGACAAAATATAGGTTCATCACGCGCCCATGCTTATCTCTTGCTTGTCCCCAAGTAAGACTATGCTATGAAAGATCAGGAATGAGGGTAAACCTCTCAACACACCCTCTTCATGCAAGGGACCAATAATCAATAACCTGAGATAAACTGTGCATTAAAGGTGGCCAAGTCAAAGTGTGAAACAATTTAAATTTAGCAATCACACTTCTTTCCATGAATCCCCATACCCAAATGCAATGCATCAAATGGGCCCTAGTATTAAAGCACATAATAAGATAGGACCTTCCTTGATGAGTGGTGAGTAAGCAGAACTGGTAGAACCTCACTTTAGGACAAAGTGGAACACTCCCCTCAATGTGTTTAGAATATGTAACAAGGGTGCACTCAATACTCTACCTAATTAGGCAACTACCATAAGTTTGGTAGAGTTTTCAATTCTCCACCGCCTAATGCAAAGTACGATATGTAAATCATGAGGACTTGCGAAGGGATGTAATGGGGTCAAAGGTAAAGGGTGAGAAGTGAAGAAATTTGGAAAGAGTGGAGCTAATAGTCAAAAGACGATGGAGCAAAAAATACTTCTACAACTAATGTCGAAACAATAACTTCACACTACAATTGAAAATTTGAGCAACGAACCCCACAAAAACCTTAAGGGAGGAATTTAGCAATCTCATTATCACACTCCCATGCCAAACACTTTATTCACAACTTTTCAATTTCTTTCCTTTTTTTTTCTTCCCCATTTTTCTTTTCTTTTCCTTTGCTTCCTCCTTTTTCATTTATTTCTATTTCTTTTCTTTGAAAGGAGAAAAGCATGTGAACGGCATAGGGAAGACAAACTTGAATCACGAATCCCCCCAAACAAGGCACTAATAACGTACCCAATGTGAACTAACCTTCGAAGCAAACCCAACTCACCATGGAAGTGTCGCTCCACTAGACCTTGATAAGGATATGGAGAACATCGATGGACCAAGTGTGTAGTGTGTAGGGGGCAACAACAAAGACAAGGGAAAAGGCACAAAGGGCTAGCAAAGAGGGTAGTACATATTAATGGGTGGCTTTTGGCTTATGTGGCTAGATAGAACAAAATTTGCCGCAATCATATTAACACATGCACATGCTAAATGCTATTTCAAATAGAACAAGACTAAGTTCTAGAGATGCAATCCTGGATGAGTCACACATGAAGGAAAGTACAAGACTAAATGCAATGAATAGTCATCAGGCTCAAAGTCTCACAGGTAAGTCTACCATAGTCCAACAACTTACTTCAAGGTATGTCTCACTTATCAAGGTCAATCAGGCCAAGTCATATGAATCTCAAGGGTAGTATGACATACAACATAGGGTAGGGGAAATATAGATGGGAATGTTAGAGCGTAATTCACAAAAGTTCGTACCATAACAGGCCACACTTCAACATACAACTCAACCAGATCAATCAATCATCACCCCTTTTTGTGTTTTCTTCATAAGAGGGGTTTTCGCACACATTTATTAAAAGCAATAAATCTAAATAAAAAAGCGGTAAAGGATATAAGGAGAAACGAAGAGAATGGCAAGAAGTAGTACTTGGAAATCTTAGTGACGCCTGGCTCGATCATGTCTCCTTTTTGATATGCAAAATCTAACTTGTATGCTCTATACTACATGATCTAATAAACGGAAAATGCAAAAACAACCTAGTGAAACTATATGAAATCTTATCTATATGATGCGAATGCAAGTGATGTCATTTATCCCGCGCCCCAAGTCCACGATTTCACCCAGAAAGCTGTAAGTGCCCCCCTTGCTTGAGACTTTCATTGGCCTCAATGAAAAGGACATAAAGAAAGCTAAGGGAAAGGGAGAACCAATGGCGGCAAGGGGAAAAGAAGGACGGGTGGGCGGGAAAGAAAAACATCTTTTTTTTTTTAAAGTAGGTAAATGCTTGGGGTGCCTCCCAAGAAGCGCTTGTTTAAGGTCCTTAGCTTGACTCTTACCTCCAAATAGTAGACGGTAACGATGCGGGAGGTGACCTGGGATGGTGGTAGAAATGTGAAATAGGATCCGCTACCTCCCCAGGATGAGCAGAAGTTGTCGCGAAACGAAGCGGGACGACCATAGAAACCACAACAGAACCTTCAAACAGCATGTGGGGTCCCCCATTTTCATCAAATATATCAACCCCAGGAATAGCATCGAATGGGGGAAATGGGGATAGGCTCCTCAGAAGGTGAGGGAAGAACAGAAGCTAAAGGCGGTGCGGGGGGAGGGAAACTGAAGTCCATTCTCTCCCCACACAGTTGGAAGGACAGAGTGTCTGCCTGAACATCAATCACTACCACGGCAGTCGCAAGGAATGGGCAACCTAAGATGAGTGGGGCCAGAAAGTCCTCATCCATGTCAAGAACAACGAAATCATAGGGGATGAGGAACTTGCCCACTTGGATTGAGACATCCTCTAGAATGCCGACAGGTTGCCTAGTGGAGCAGTTTACTAGCTGAATAGTCATGCTGGTGGGAGTGAGGTCCCGTACTTGCAGCTTCTTGGAGAAAGAGAGCGGCATGAGGCTCACGCTGGCGCCGAGATTGCAGAGGGCTCTCTCTCAATTTGCGTATCCCCTATATAGCATGGGATAGCGAAACTGCCAGGATCCTGCAGTTTTGATGGCGATAGCCTCTGTAAGAGCGAGCAGCAGGATCCGCTAATGGGGGCTACTGAAGCATCCCCAGGGTCTCCCTTCTTGGACAGGAGGTCTCTCAAAAACTTCAAATGGGCAGGTGCATCCTTGAGAGCTTCCAGGAAGGGGCTACTGACATAGATTTGGCGTAGGGTCTCCAGGAATCAGGCGAATCTAGGTTCAAGCTGATATAGCTTGGACCATGCCAGTCGCTGAAGGAAAGGCACTGGGGACTAGTAAGTGCGGGCGGAAGGTGAAGGGGTAGGCTTCCCAGCAGAACTCAGATTCTCTTCTCTCTTCTTCCCCTCTATTCCTGCATAATCAAGAACTGGAACTACCTCCTGGAGAACCATCACCAGGCTCTCCTCTAACCCCTCTCGCAACGTGGAGATAGCATTGACGTGACCTCGGGGGTTAGTCTTGAGCTGGCTACGTAGGTACCCTGGTGGCCGAGACAGGTGGCTCACTTGTTGAGCGATCTGGGCATCCATTGTCTTTTGATGGGCAGTCATGGCATCGAGCCTGGAAGTCAGTAAATTTACCGATTCACCAAGACTTTCATTGGTCTTGGTCTAAGTCGCTATGAAACGCTCCATGAGACTCTCTAGATGTGATGTGGGTTGAGGAAGTGGAGGAGGGTATGGGGCTCTGTTGTGGAAACCATGTGGCTAGATAGAACTCTAGGGGTGAGGGTTGGGATTCTTGTAAGGAGGATTTGGATAACTCTTCCAACCTTGGCTATAGGTGGTGGGGTGGGGATTATTTTGTGGTGATGGGTTGTAATTATGGAAAGCGTTGAAACACTCAACGGAAGTATGTCCCTCTACACCACAGGTCTCACAGTATGCATATGCCCCAATTGATGGCCCTACAGAAGTGACTGATGGGTTAGGTACTCTGTTTAGTCGCTGTGCGAGGGCATCCACCCTGCTTGCTAGGAGCGTCACAGCGTCCACCTTATGTCTACCACCGCCTCTTTTAGGGGTGACCCTCTCATTTGGTCAGTGATAGTTGTTGGAAGCCATATCTTCCAACAAGGCCTTTGCCGCTTCGATCAACTTGCCCATTAGAGTACCCCCTGCTGCAGCATCAACTGAGATCTTTACCGACCGCTTCAACCCATTGTAAAAGGTTTGGATTAGGAGTCAGTCAGGAACTCTGTGGTGGGGACATTGCCGTTGGAGGTCTTTAAACCTCTCCCAGGCCTAATAAAGGGACTCCCCATCCTGTTGGGTGAAGGATGTGATGTCCGCCCTCAGCTTGGTGGTCTTGCCAGGTGGGAAGGATTTGCTGAGGAAAGCCTTTGAGAGAGCCTCCCAGGTGGTGAAAGAGTTGGGCTCTTCATTCTGCAGCAAGTCACTGGCTCTGTCCCTCAGTGAGAACGGGAAGAGCCTCAGTCGTATCGCGTCTGTGGTCACCCCGTTGAATTTGATGGTGTCACACTTCGCAAGGAATTTGAGAAAGTGCACGTTGGGGTTGTCCTAGGGGCGACCGCTGAACTGGTCCCGCTCCGCGAAGGTGATGAGCGCGGGACTAAGTTCGAAGTTGGTCGCTTCGACCGTCGGGTTCACAATAGACGATGTGATACCCGACGCTTGTGGCAGGGCGTAATCGCACAACACCCTCTGGTCTCCATCGCTGCTTCTGCTTTCTTCATCCTTCTTGCTTCTGCGCTACGCATACGAGCTGCTGCTTTTATCTCATGATCCAATGGGATAAGGTCTTGATCCCTTTGACTCCTCTTGTGCATACAAGAGCAAACACTACCCCGGTGTAAACAATTTCGAGCAAGAATAAGGAAGAACAAGAAGGTGCAAAAAGAAAAAAGAAAAGCCTAGTCTAGGGTACTTAAATTGGTTCTAATACTGAAAGACGCAAGTTCCCCGACAACGGCGCCAAAAACTTATTGAGTCTTAAATAGTACTGCAAGTACACGACGTAACTGTAGCTAGCAACCGGCAAGTACAGGTCGAATCCATAAGGAACTTTGTTTTCAACTACTAGAACTAGATTATTCTACCCAAGCTAGGAAATCACAATTGGAGTTCTGTAGCTTAACTAAGGAAAGCAATAATAACTAAAAGATGGAATAAACAGCAAAAGGTAAACACCTAGGTTGGAATTAACAGCACGACTATGCTAGTGCATCAGTTACTAGCCCTACCAAGCATTCCCAAGCATGTATCACGAATGGATAGATTGTCAATTAAGTCCATCTCCTCCTTCTCTTAAGGGTCGAAGACTAATCCTAAAATTATAGTCGCCTATTCTCATGGGACTAAAAGTTGAAAGATTACAAGATCTATAATCTCAAATCCCAATTAGGATCTTAATTATTTTCATATTAAAACCCTAATCGTCTACTAAGTTGCACTAGGTAAAGATTTCGTCTCTCAACGCTCCCCTAAACCCTAATAAGGAGGATGAATGTTCTTTCGAACAATTCATCGAGCATGTGACGTGTATAGTAGAATTTGCAATTGCAAAACAAAGAGAAAGTAGGGATTAGGCCAATTTATGATTCAACCATACATATTTGGCATTAATCTCAACCTAAGTTAGAGGATTTAGCCTACAATCATCTTTTCAACAACAACCAAAACATTCAATTCAATAATCATGACAAACCTCAAAATAATCAAGAACAAGGGGAGAGAGAATTAAGAACCTGAAATTAATTTAATGATACTCAAGGTAGCATAAACTTCAATCCAATGGCGAAATCAAAAGCGAAAACAAAACTCTCTAGTGAAACCTAAAAATCGCCTAAGAAAACATCTGTGTAGAGAAAAACTGAATGACCCCAAAATAACCCCAAAGGAAAATTTAAGTCGCGACATGGAACAGGGGTGGCACGGTCGTGCTCAGAGGCACGGTGGGGCTGTGCCAAAAATCTGGAACAACCGGCCCAGAACAGCACAAGTGGCACGGGTGTGCCACTTGGCTGCTTAGGCCACTTGTGCCGGTTTTCGTGGCTCGGTTGTGCTACGTGTGTGCGATCCCGTGGGACTTTCGTGCAACGCTTTTCTGCGGCTTTAAACTTGCTTCATTGGCACTCCTTTCTGCTAAATGCCATTCATCTTTCCGTTCCTTCGATAAAGTCCCTGAAAATATCGAAAGATGTTGTATGAGTAAAAAGTATGTTAAATGAGGCCGATTTAACCCTTCCTAACACGATTGAACATGAAAACGCGGGAGAAAATGAGTCAAATAGGGGCTAAAAATGGGACAAAATAGAGGTTCATAAAAGAAGCACATGGACAAGAGATTCCTACTATCCTCATACAAGCAAGAGCTCTACCTTAAGATCATCTCTCTTAGCCAAGAGAATCTTAAGGTGGAAAATTATATTAGAAAGTTTTAACTCTAAAATAGGATTGGCTTGGATGAAAAACCTGAGCTTAAAATTGCTAGATTCATTAAGGGTTTGTCACTCAATATTGCCAACAAGGTAGATCTCCAACCTTATCTTTTCTTTGTAATGTGTGCAACCTTACAATCAAAGTTGAGAGACAACTTAAGGGTAGAAAATCCTTCCAAACCTTGTTTATTGAAAACCTCTCCACTTACATTTAAATTGAACACCCTTTAAATCAAAGCTCTTAACAAGGTAAGAGCATTGCTAGTGAGCCCTCTAAGGAGTTGAAAAGGAACAAATATTTCAAGTGCCATGGTTATGGGTATTTTCAAATCGATTATCTCAACAAGAAGACCTTACCATTAGGGAGGTAGAAAAGACTTAAGCTATTGAGGAAGAATCTAAGGGAGAAGTAGCAGAAAATGATATTGCCACTTTGGTTACTTTGAATATTAGTGAACTGTTAGTCATTCGAAGTGCTCTACATGCCAACGAGGTTCCTCTTGAACCACGTCAAAGGGAGCAAATATTCCACACTAGGCGTAAAATGAGAGGGACAATGAACTAATCATTGATGAAGGATGTTGCACCTATATGGCTTCCACGACACTCATAAGCAAGCTATGATAGAACTAAGGTGCGTCCAACTCCTTACATTTTACAATTGCTCAAGTAAGGAAGTGATGCCATTGTTTCCAAATAATTTTCATATCTCGTTTTTGGTTGGTCCATACTATATTTAAGTGTTGTGTTATATCTCCCTATGGCTGTGTGTCATTTGTTGCTTGCTACAACTTGGTTATATGATAATCATATAACTTATCATGCGTATGCTATTACTTAGTCATCAAGTACAATGGCAAAGTCTCATAATGACCCCTTTACCTCCACAAAAAACCTCAAAAAATTAAACCAGGAAGAGAACTAAGTCAATCTTCTTCACAACAGAAACAAGGGCAGTGTGTCTCACTAATAAGAGCCAACCTCAAGTTGCCTTGCTGTTGGTAAATCCAAATACAAGTGAAAGAGTGAAAATTTACCCCCTCGTAGCTCACTAAGAGCTTGAGGATACAGCCCCAGAAGAGCCCACCACTAAGGTCCCATTGCTCATCACATTAGTCTTAGAAGAAAGCATCCATGAAGATGATCAAATCATGCATGACCCCTATCTTGAGTTTGAGTTATCTTATGATGAGTATGTTGGGAACCTCCACGTCTAGGAGGGTTGTTCACTGCTTTAGTACTCTGCTTAAGATCTTCAACAATTCTTATACACTCAAGAAAGGAGGGGTTCTTAGCACATTGGGAATTTTCAAACCCAAGGGTGGTAATAAGATTTCAAGGTAGGTGTTGATGGGTTTCAACCCCAAGGATTTAGGGTCAAATCCTTCTCAAGTTAGTTGACACAAAAATTTCAAGGAAGGTTCTTAGCACATGGGGCTCAAAAATTGAAGATCTATGACTTGTTGGAAATGTATTCGAGTCTACTATTAGAATATGTAAATATTTTAAGTAGATATTTGAATTTAGATTCCCTAAAATGGTAAAAACTTCGTTACGACAGTGTAGGTTTTCCTGGCAAAATTACTGAATTTGGGATAAGTATGGTTCCCGATTAATAATGCCTAATTGATGCAAATTCAATTTTCTTAATTTTCTAGGATGTGTATTTTGTCCTTTAGTGTTGAAAATTGGCATTGGATTCCATTTTAGAGAGAATTGGTCAAAATTAAAAGGAATGTGAACAAAATCCAATTTTGGAGCAATTTGGGCTTTGGCTAGGGTTGGGCAGAACTGCGTACCCCATCCATTTTCATGGAACAGGACTCAGTCCCTATTGGGACCAGGATGGGTTGGGAACTTACCTCAGTCCTTGTCTAATCGATTCCTAGATTTTTGAAACTAACCCCGAGTCATCCAATTTCGAGTACTTGGTTCGAAATAATTACTTACTTGCTTTTTTTAAGTATAATTTTAAAGGTCTAACTTCAAGTAATGACCATGCATTTAAACAAATAATTAAGCAACAAAAAAAGAACATTGGCTATGAAACTTCCATCACCGAAAATCAAAGATCTAATATTCAAGAGATGCCCATATTTTTTCAATTAAAATTTTCTAGTTGTCTACAATGACCAAAAAAGTAAAAATTGAGAAAAAACAGAGAAAATCGAACCAGTGGTGGTTGTCGTTGATTGTTGACTAGAGAAGAAATATAAAGAGATTGAAAAATGCAAAGATCTAGAAATAAAGACCCAGAATCACCATGGTGGTTGGCCAAAAAGGCACGCCAGAGAAGACAAAGAAAACCACAGCACCGACCATCAGAGAAGATAGGCGTGCGACGCATATAGGGTGTGGTTTGAGGTGT
>JACYFF010031956.1:99701920-99752486 GCA_017589665.1 Selenicereus undatus | reverse complement strand
TGTATATGTATATGTAGATAAATGTACAAGAATTTGGAAAAACTCTTACCTTAAACTCACCAAACCACAAGTCTCGTTGTTGTTTAGGCACTTTCCCCCATGTTGGCCATGGCTCAGGATATTTGCTCGTAAATATCCTTGTAATCTCTAACACAACATTGTACGGACAGAAACTTGCAAATTAAGAAAGAATGGATCTCCGTCAGAAATTGCAAATTTATAACACAGTTGGTAAGACATAATTACTTACTCTTTGCCGTCAGGTGTGATGAGTTGCTTGTTTGTGGTACCGCCATGGCTAGAAGCATGTTCACTTTGTTCCCGACTCCTTTCTACAGATTGTTGTGGAATAACAGGTGGATTCGGGATCATTTAGCTGCCAGACATGTGTACATGGGGAATGTTAGGTGTCCTGTGTTGGGTGAAGTGTATGGATTGAATAGTGCGAGGGTCTAGGGTAATGGCGTGGGGAACCTCAGGGGTTTGATGTCCCTGATATTGCTCTTCTTGCTGACTGGTGGGGTCCTGTCGGTCTGCTCCCCGAGAACGCCCACGTCGGGCCCCACGACCACGATGTGTACCTGACATCTTTGAGACAAATATACAGAGCGTAGTGATCAAATAATATAAGGGACAAATAATTAATTGCAGTTAAATTAACAGCAAATGTCGTGTGTGACCATAATTACAATGTCATAAGTGTCAAGCATACAATGTCATAAGTGTCTAAATTAACATAGAATACAATTTGGTTTTAGGTCACAATCGTACTCATTTATCATTATCACTTTCACTCAGAGTCTTCAGTATCATCGTCATTATCATCCCACTCCTCCTCTTCACTTCTCTCAGCTGGAACGTCTTCATTTACCTCCTCAATTTCTTCCTCTTCATTCAACAAAGTTGCAAGGAGCATGTCAGTTACTGGTGTCATGTGGGACACTTGTTCATCTTGAAATGCAACTGGTAAAATGAATTCATTATTCACTTTGTGTCTAGATTTGTTTGGTACGACAACCCACCCGTTAGCTTTATCTCTTATTCCATTTGGGTACCTCATGTACACCACCTGGATTGCGGAAGCAGCAAATATGAATGAATCATATTTTTTGTATCTTGCTATTGCATTAACCTCAACGAAGGGACATAGTTTGGGGGTACGTGTTCCTTGAGGGGTGTTATCAAACCAATCACACCTAAACAATGTATATTGTTTAAGTGGTTCTCCTAGTTATTCAACATGAATAACTTCTTGAAGGATTCCATAATAATCATCATCGAATCCACCTTCCCCGCTCCCTTTCACACAAACCCCACAATTGTAACTCTTTTTTCCTTCAAACCTTTTCTATGTATGAAATAAGAATCCATTCACCCTAAATGCAGACCTGGTTGTGACCATCCTCAAAGGCAGTTGAGCCAAATGGTACAGGTGTAGCTGACGTTCGTCATTGAACATTTGAACAACGTCAACCTACAAGTATTTATGTTTCAACTCATAAGGTCGGGACCATTTGCTACAAATAAGTTCTGATGAATTAGTACAGTAATTTCCAACGCGAATGGCAAAATTAAAAAATCTTACTGCTTTTTTGAACCACCAAATAAACTCAGACTCTATCAGTGCATCTAACTCCACTTCTGGGAAATTTGGGTTTCCTTGTAATTTTTGTTGTTTGAATAGTCTGTACAAGTCATTATTCACTGATTAACACCATGTTTCAATTCATAAAATGTTATTCATTCAATGCATGTAATGGATGAAAGCGGTACTTTTTTTGGTAACTTACGCGATGTACGGTTCAACTTCATTACCATTAAACACAACATGAAGCTGTGCAGCGTTCATTTCTTCATCAATTAGGTGCCTCTGTATCCGACTTCCCACAGCAATACCTTTGGTTTCGAAAACTAACAAAATTGGCTCACCTTCTGGCTCCACATTGATATCCTCATTTCGTCGACGTCTTGTGCGCATTGAAAGCACATTAACACCGGAGTAGAACGAAGAAAACTGTGATATCTCGAACACCAGATATGCTTCGGCCACTGACCCCTCAGAGGATGTTTTATTTTTAATTTTCTTCTTTAGCCACCCAAAGTACCTACATTAAAATTTTATGAGTGTTTTAAGCACACTTTAGTTTTACATTTACATGTGTGACGTAATTTTCCAAATTTATTTACCTTTCAAAAGGATACATCCATCGATATTGCACTGAACCCCCAAGGTATGCTTCTTTTGCCAAAAGCACAGGTAAGTACTCCATGACATTGAAGAACCTAGGAGGGAAAACTCTCTCCAATTCGCAAAGGATGATGCTTATATTGCGTTGCATTTCTTGTAACTTATCGACCCTTAACACTATTGAGCAAATGTTTTTGAAGTACTCACTTAACTCAACAAGGGGTTCAAGTACATCGTCTGGTAGCGCACGAAATGCTATTGGCATTAGCGTTTGCAGGAACACATGACAGTCATGACTCTTCATGTTTTGGAACTTTGTAGCCTTCATATCTACGCAATTCCCAAAGTTGGAGCAATAAGTATCATGCATTGTAAGCTGTTGGGCCCACTCACATACCCCCTTCCTTTTGTCCAAAGAAAGAACATACGAAGCATTTGGCTTCAGTGTCCTCCCGTTAACACCTCGTTCAACATTTAACTCGGGACGATCACACATGTCTGCCATGTCCAAACTCGCCTTCACATCATCTTTTGTTTTCCCCGGAACATCCATGACAGTGTTAATGATATTGTCGCAGAAGTTTTTCTTTATGTGCATAACATCCAAGTTGTGATGTAGCAACTGGTCTTTCCAATAAGGTAAATCCCAGAAGATGCTTCTCTTGGTCCAATTGTGAACATTTTTCTTGAAACTCGAGATTACAAAATCTCCATCGGTGGTTACTTTTGGAAGACTACACACCTCATTCCACAGTTCCTCGCCAGTTCTCCTGAATGGAGGGCCCTCTTTCACCACTTTTCCCTTACAAAATGTGGTGTGGTTTTTCCGAAACACTTGATGTCGAGGCAGGAATCGACGGGGACAGTCAAACCATGATGCTTTGCCCCCATGTTTCAAATGTGTCGCCCTCAACTGATCCATACAAATAGGGCAACTCAAAACACCATGAGTGCTCAATCCAGATAACATTCCGAGCGCGAGAAAGTCATTCACTGTCCACATTAAGGCAGCTCTCATCAAGAAGTTCTGTCTCATGGAAATGTCATAAGTCTGGACACCATCCCACAGAGTTCGGAGCTCATCAATCAATGGTTGCAAGTACACATCTATTTTATTCTTTAGATTTGACGGCCCTGGTATAATGCAAGTCAAGAACATATATGGCGTTGTCATGCACATATCTGGAGGAAGGTTGTAAGGTGTCACAACCATAGGCCACATTGAATAAGAACGGCCAGATTGTGAGAAAGGGCTAAACCCATCAGCACACAAACCAAGCCTCACATTACGAGGCTCAGAAGCAAAATCTGGGTATTTGCAATCAAAATGTTTCCACGCTTCCCCATCTGAAGGGTGACACAGAACACCATCCTCACGTCTATTGTTATAATGCCACCTCATGTGCTCAGTTGTGTTTCTTGAGGCATAAAGGCGTTGCAACCTTGGTATCAAAGGGACGTAGAACATTTTTGCATATAATTTTAACTTCTTCCTATTATCGCCTGACTTAATCGGCTTCCATCTTGGCAAATCACAAAACTTGCAATTTTCAAGGGTCGAATCTTCCTTAAAGTAAAGTATACATCCACCGCGACAACAATCAATCCTGTGCACATCTAAACCCAAACTTCGGACCTTCTTTTTCAACTCTGAATAACTTTGGGGCACACGATTGTCTGGCGGACAACTCTCATGCAGTAACTGCATCACCTCATTCATACAATTTTGCGGCATATTGTAATCAGATTTCATACTCATCAACCTCACAACATTGAACATTCCTCCCACAAAGGCCTCTAAGCAGTTTGAAGCATATCATAAAATGTTTGAGCTTCTGCATTTGGTTGCTCACTAACTTCAACCTCATTAGTAACAATGGCATCGTTCACCATCGCTCTAACACGATTGACAAACAAGTTTGTGTTATCGAAATCCATAAGACTTGTTGGAGCCATGTTATCATACAAGTTTTGTTGGTTGCTACTACCAACATTTGCATATTCAATTGGCTCTATCTCCCCATGAGATGTCCAATACCAATACCCCTTAACAAAGTCGTTTTGGTACAAGTGTAATTTAACATCATCAGGTTCCCTATAAGCTCTGTTTCCACACTTGGCACAAGGACATGTATAATGCCCATTATTAATGAACTCTGTTTGACACCTTGCAAATTGATCAAACATTTCTACTCCTTCTAAGAACTCCTGCCTATAAGATTTTCTCCCTGATAGAAATCTTTCATACATCCACCTCCAATGGGGTGGTCCACACATATTATCCACTATTCACATTGACAAAGTAATGAGTACATTGGTTACTTTAATCATCGACGTAGTTATCTTATTTTAATTCGTATATAACTGAATGCATGATGGACTTAACATTAAATTATTTCGTCATATACTACAATTAACATGATACCAACAAAAGCACATATATATTATGACAATGAAGTCGGGATATAAACCTGTTTCAATGTCTGAAGTGTGAGCCCAAAGTTGTGACATGCACACCGACAATAATGACACTAGGGGTGTTCATGGTTCGGATACCTGAACCAAAAGGAATTTCGGTTCGGGTACCCGAAATTTCGGATCGGCATAATTGTGAACCGTATCCGAACCGAAATATTTCGGGTACCCGAAAATTTCGGTTCAGGTTTTTTGTTAACCAATAACCCAATTTTTCAAAAATAATTTTTTCCTATTTTGTCTAATAATTTTTTTTGGTACCCAAAGGGTACTAATACATGATATTATCACATAATATGGCAATACCACAAAGTACATTACTATTATTCACATTTCAACAACTTCACACCTCCATAAGACAAAACCTTAATAACATCGTATTCATGCCGGAACCATTGTCCAAATGCAACAAAGTCTTATAGAAGACCTAGACATCTAAACAAAACAATGCAACAAAGTCAAAACCTCAAAGTCCTTGTCTTCATAGGGCTGAAAAGAAAATTAAAAAAAAATCTCAAAAAGAATATAAAATAAAAAAAAAGTTTCGGGTTTTCGGGTACCCGAAATTATGAAACATCCGAATCGTATCCAAACCGAAAACCAAAAAATTTATCGGTTCGGGTACCCGAACCAAAAATTTTAAATATTTCGGTTCGGTTCGCGGTTTTTTGGTTCGGGTTTTTGGTTACGGATAGTTTTGAACACCCCTAAATGACACTCACAAGAACAATAACGGATTCTTTTCCCTTTCGCAATACGTTTTCTCTTACGACTCATTTCCTTCATATTAATAATCCACAAAAATCATTCTCATTAACACACAAATTAAAATAACACTCTTCCCTCAAATCATACACAACAACATATATGCACAACTTTTTCACATTTAACGGAATAATATAACCTCATAGTTGCTTATTAATTGTTTTCTATCAATCCTCAACAATAAATTTCACAACTAATTATGTTCAATGTCTGTACAAACACATTCTTCACTTCACTATAATTTACAACACCAACAAATTACTAATAATAGTACTTGCCTAACAGTTACATATTAATTTATACCAAATTTCAACATACACAAACCATTATCAACAAATTAACAAATATCACATAATCAATCCACTTTAATTTGCCAAACCGCTGTGACAATCCATACATTTTTAATTTTACACAACAGTCAATTTTCAAAAATCACTCAATATAAATCTACTAGTCACTAATTACCACAAAACTATCAAAATTATCTCTTCAATTTCACAAATCTACAAAATATTTAGGTTTAAATACTTACTTCAAGATATCGAAATTTATGGGCCACAAATGGCAGGGAAGTTGAGGTCGCCTGGTGGTGAAGAGGCGGCGACGGCGACGGCGAAGAGGCGGTGGCGACGCCGGTGGGAGGCACCGGAGCTGGGCGGCTGGGTTAACGGTCCACGCTCACGACCAACACCCACCGACAAGGCGGCCGAAGGGGGTGGTCGACGGGCTATCGCGGAGCACACGACGGTGGCGACCGGTGGGGGAGGGGCGAACGCGGAGGGGGGGACTTTGTAGGGGTGAAGGAGAAAGAGAGCCTGACTGGCGAGAAGCCAAGTTGGGCTTCTTTTAAAGGGGGTCCGATGGATGGTCCGACAGACATGTCCGTCGGACCCTTCAAAACCAGCCCCAATGGTAAAAAAAAAAATAAAAGCGCGGCCACTTTTCAAAAAAAGGCGTCCGACGGATGTGTCGCCGGAATATCCATCGGACTTGTCTGACGGATTGCTGGCCGCCGGAATATTCCGTCGGAAAAAGTCCGTTTTTTAGTGTTATATATTGGTTGACTGGTCTAATGAGCAAACCTTCACTTATTTTTGTGAATCGAATAAAGCTGAGATGAAGACTAACAGATAATCCAAGTCAACGGGACCTGTTTCTTATGCTAATCAGCGTAAAACCAACGTCTATTTGTTACGGGCTTGACAGACAAGACTCCCATCTTACCATCACGCGGCCCTATTGGCGTTAAACACAAGTCCTCCTAGTCTAGAAAAAGGCAAAACCAAACTTTTTTTTTTGTATTTTTAAAAAAAAGATAATACCTAGCTTAACCAATATAGTTATTAAAATTATGTTCTACAAAGTTTATGTTAACCTTTGCACCTTTCTTTGCACCCAAAAAAAAAAAAAGGAAAAAGAATCCAACCAACAACCATATGCATGTTTAAACTCAAATGAAAGTTTGGGATGTAATTTCACATCTATATTGAAAATAAATGAAAATCCATTACATAAAACCAGTTTTCAAATTTAGTAACTCACATATAACTTATAAATATAAAAGCTCTACTAATTGTCCTATGACCCTAATAAAATTTATTGAACACTATTGAAAATTTTCAAATATATCACTATAGATCGAGTAATATGGACCGAACATATTATCTAAGTGTTGACATATGCATTAAGGGCCTGAACTTTTCGTGGGTAAACTGCGGTGGGTAAAAAGGTGAACTGGATTGAAATAGGTTGAGGTAGGTTGAGGTGGGTTGAAGTAAGTTGAAGTTAGTTGAATTTTTTTATGTGATAAATTGAACTTGGTTAAAATAGTTGAAGTGGGTTAAAGTGAGTTGAGGTTGGTATTTTGAAATTTATCCACAAAAAAAAGGGCATAAGAATGTAATTTTTTTGATGTAGTTTTTCAAATTTTACAATTGTACTTAGGTAATACTTTTCATTAAAAAAATTTCTATCTAAAATAATCATTAAAAAGAATGAACAAAAATATTTTGTCAAGATTAGTCCTACGTCTTCAAAAAGCCTAGAGGTCATATGCATAAGCACGCTCAGTATATCCTATGCGTACTTTAACTCTATATATACCCTATGCGTCTTTTTAATTCTTCAAGTACAAAACATATTAAAAACATAGAGCACTCTTTTCTTTTTTTAAAATCATCACATAGAATATTTTTTTCCAAAGAGGTAAAGTCATCCAAAATTATGTAAAATGTATTTTTTTAATAGTAACAAATTACAACAATTACACAGACAATCATTACAAATTAGAGAGCTGTTAGACAGGCCTTGGACAACTTTTTGGGGCTAATAGTGTCCATGAACCTTGTTGGATCCACTCATAAAGTCTCCCCTACTGGCAAAAGGAACAATCTTAGAGAACATTGCTGGACCCTTACACGAACATTGTTGGCCCTGAGGAACTTGGATCCAGTTACGTTATACAGTGCTAATAGTGTCCAAGGAGAAGTCATGGTGGCGCGGCCTAGATGTGTGGAACTTGATTACATTTTGGAGACGTTAGGCTCTGTTAGGACCTTAAAAAATTTTATAAATTTTTTTTAAGAAAGTTATTTTTTTTTCTTGTGTTTGGTTTAGAGAAAGTCACAAAGAAAATAAATATAGAAGAAAGTTAGATGGAAAAATTATTAGAAACAAGTGATAAAATTTTCCTCATAAAATTGTAAGAAAAGTTTGAAGAAAATTCCCAACCTCCTCCAACCTCACATTACTTAGATGATATCAACATGATTCAAGTAGTTCATCAACATTCAAATTTTTCATCCAAATTCTTGTATTTTTTTCTCAATCCAAACAAGATATAAAAATTTATTTTCTCTCTACCTTTTTGTCCTTCACATTTTTTTCCCTTTAACTTTTCTTTCCACCAAATTTTTTAAGAACAAACGGAGCCTTAGAGACAGTTACTATATGTCACGGGGTCTTTACCCTCTCTCCAAAAGGCAGATCCGATGGGTTGTGCAGCGCCAATGATTATAAGTTCAGGACCATCCCATCACCTTTTCAATGTGGGACTCTTGTCCGTGACACGTGACCTTTGACAAGAGACACAACTAGAGGCTTGAATATTGCGACCCACGTGGCTAATTTTTTAATTTTCTTTAACCTTTTGTTCATTTTATTTTTTGCAACACCTTTAAGGGGTTTTTGCCTTAATATTTTTTGGCATGTTTTGTAATTCCTTTTCAAGAAAAACTCATTCTGCTGCCTTGATCTTCCTTCTTTTGGGCTTCATAATTTAATGAACATTAGCATCACTGACAAAGCAAGAATATGCTTATTAGTATTTATTAATTTTGTGAACAAGAGTTTTATATATTGTAAACAATAGATTTATTGATTGCTATTCCTTTATTTTCATGTTGTCTAGTTTACTTTTCACTCTCCCTATGTTTCTTTTTATTTTTTTTGGGTTAAAGCACATTCTCTAAACAATTTTAAATAATTTAAAAATAATAAGTGTATAATTTTTGAATGATTATAGTACAAGTATAAATTTATGAGACTTACAAAAAAGGTGAACATATGTTTTAAATCGATGAACATATGAGAGTACTTATAATTACTTAATTTTTTAATTTGTTAATGATCATATAAAAAGTAGTAATGAGCATATCATTTTATTTTCATTAATGAGCTATAGATACAAATAACTGTTTTCTAGTGATACCATGAAAGTTCTTTTTGTGGAATGTAGATTAACTTTTTGTGATCAATCCGGTACCTTTTTTATTAGCAACAGTAGTTGTTTGAAAACCAAAATTTGACATAGGATATATTTCTTTGACAAAAAAATAAGAATTTTGGGTAATACTAGTAATATTACTAGTATAAAATTCTATTTTGTGAACAATACGTTAACATTTTGTGAGCAATTAATTTTTTATTGGAACTTTGACTAATAGAAAATATTTTTTAAAAAATAAAATTTTTTGACGAATAATAGAATATTACAAGTATAAAATTCTGCTTTGTGAACAACATGTTTATATTGTTTTTGGACTAGAAGTTATCTTTTTATGAACAATAGGTTTACGTTTGTACGTGAATAAGTGGTAACTATTTTTTGTGAACAATAGAACATTTTTTAATTTAAATTTTGACAAATAGAATATATATAAAATATTAAAAAGTAAGATTTTTTTATGAACAATAGAACATTATTAATGTAAAATTCTACTTTTTAACAATAGATTTATATTTAATGAACAATAGGTTAACTTTTGTGAACAACGTGCTTTTATTTGTGAGCAATATGTTTCCTTTTGTGAAAAATAGAACATTTTTCACTGGTAATATTGTTTAAGATATCTTTCATAATTTTAACTCTTAGTATTCGGGGCATATGTCTAATATCTTTTATTGAACAATTAAGCATTTCTTGTGAACAATAGAAAATTGTTAAGAATAAAGTTCTTTAAATGAGTTTATGCACATAAAACACTTAGTATTTTTTTTCAACACAATCAACTATTAGTAAAGCTTGTGGTGAATACTAGTATTAATACCATATTTTTCTAAACATGAAGTATGTACACTTAAATGATTTTTGTTGGTTACGTTAATTTAAAATAAAAAATATACTCATTATTTATTTTTATATGCTCATTAAAATTGAAAAAAATAAAAAAAAAGAGAGAAAAAACAATTCATGGTTGTTTTTTTTTCGATGCAGAAAAATTCGTTGTTGTTTTTTTGCTCAAGGTACTCCTGAGCTGACCATATAAGATAGCAAACAAAGAAACAAACAAATAGTCGATCTAGCGGAAAAAACACTCAAGATATGATAACATTATCATTCTTGTAAGTTCAAGATATTGCTTACCAAACATGGATGGAAAAACACAGAGACTAGCTTGCTACATAAGTTGTGATTAATTTCGTGAAAAACCCTAACATTTAGGATTAAAGGGCTACTTAATTACAACTTGGAATTTGAATGCAGCAGGAAATTAAACTATTTTTCTATACTTGCTTTTCATTGTTGATTACGCCAATGGTCCTTGAGGAGAGCAAATAACGATGCTGAAAATAATACTCCTTACTTCCATTCAAGTTTGGCATGAATAATTTGGATGAAAATTAAAGTGACGCCAAGTCCGTTGTTAGGTCTGTAATCGTCCAATTCATTGGCATGTAAGACGTCAATAAAGATCAAGAACCTGTTTGACAAAATTAGTTGTTTGTGTAATATTTGGATAGTGATTCAGGTAACGGATAGCTGTTTAGGTAATTGACAGCGTTTCTATTTTAACTGTTAGCGAATAGTTGTTTAGGTGAGCGGTTGAAATAAATGCGTTCGGCAAATTTGGTTGTTGGGTTAACCAATAAATATAAACTGACATAAAAGGATATAGATAATTTCAAAATATAAAGTTTACAGAGGATATTTTTTGGCCAAAAAATAGGAAACGCTATTTCAGAATGCCAAAAACCAATACCATTAGCTTTTCAGAAATACTGTTTAAAATGCTACATGCTACTTAAAATGCTAGTCAAAATACTATGTTACCGAATACTAAAAATTGACTGATTAGTGTGTTGACTTAGTTAAAACACTAAATGCTACTCAAAATGTTGTTGTCGAACACGACTTAAATTCAAATCTATATTGCTAGCTTCCTTAAGCTTAAATTTATTAATGTGTTTTTGGCCCTGTTTGGTAAACAGCTGTTAGCTGTTAGCTGTTAGCTGTTTGTGTTAGCTGTTTGCAAAAAAAGTGTTTGGTAAAGTTAGCTGTTTCTGGAATGTATATTTGATAAAATTCCAATATTGCCCATATGTTCAAATGAATTGTCAGGGAGAGGAAAGGTTAATTAATGGCATGGGTGTAATTTTCTTGAACTTCTGGGTAGTATCGTAATTTCAATAAAAAGTTGTTCCCAAAAGGTTATTAAGATTAGCTGTTTGAAAAAGAGCTGTTTGGGGTAAAACAGCTGTTTGAAACAGCTGTTTACCAAACACCTCTTTAGTTGTTTGACTTGGTCAAAACAGCTAAAGAGATGCCAAACAGCTCTTTTTTATCAAACAACTGATGCGACCAAACAGGGGCTTTATGAAAGACAAAAGGGAATTGGTTTATTGGTATATTTATATTTGGACCTAACTTAGTGTTTCTATTATTTAAAGCAATATGATTATAAGTAGATGTTGACATGCTTAATTTTATCTTTGGGATAATTTAGTATTTAAATTTGAATATGTGATCTTTATATTCAAATTTGATTATGCGATCTTGAGATAATCTTATGATTCTCTATATGCTAATACTTTTGCAATAGTAATCATTTGCCTAATTATGACAATATATTTTGAGCTTATTCTTTGGAAGAACGTTGATGCTAAGAATTAGCTCTAGCATATCTCTCCAGCAAGGCAAGTAACCGTTGGAATCAAATCAAGGATGTTGTAGCAGAACTGCCAGATTCAAGGGCTTGCAATAGGGAATTCAAGGCCTTGAACCAATGCTGAAAACCATCATTTCCTTGCTTGGAGCAACAGTCGCCTTCCTAAAGTTCTTTCAACATCTTCAACATCATTTGGCTATAAATTAAAACTACAAAAATGGTATTCATCTCCGACGGAAAAAGCATCGGGAAAGTGGATCGTCGGACTCGCTGCCAATTTCCGACATAATTTTCAACAGATTCCGTTGGGATTTCAAATTTCCGACGGAATTTCCATCGAGGGTTTTTTTGTCGAAAATTCCGTCGGAATTTTGAATTCCGACTAAATTTCCGTCGGAAATTGGTGGATTTTTTCAAAAAAAAAATTTGGATCATCTAATAAACCGAGTGAGAGCGAACGCGAGGAGGGAGAAAAGTTCATGAAGAGAAAGCGAACGCGAGGAGAGAGAAAACAAAGAAGAGGGAGAACTGTGAAGATTGTCAGTGATCGGTGAAGGAATTTGCCGCCCTTCGTAGCCCACTAGTAAATTCTTCCATCTCACCCATTTTGTTCTTTAAAAATAAATTTTTTGAGTTGGTTGATGTTCGATTTTCATTGATTTGTTGTTATGGAGTGAAAAGTTGAAACCGCCGCCGCCGCCGCTTATGGATATTATGAATAATTTTAAATTTAGCACTTTTAATTTTTAGACATAAAAGTTTGTATTTGCTAGTTATTATATATCTTATTTGTGGTGGTTTTTTTTAAATTTTAAATACACATATATATGTATAATTAGTTCAAAAAAACATATTATTATTATTAATTTAAATTAATGTTATTGGGTTTTTTTCTTCTTTTGGAGCTGGAAATTTTTTTCGATGGAAAATTCTGTTGGAAATTCCGTCGGAAAAATTTTCATATGCCATGCAAAATTCTGTCCGACGGAATTTCCGACGGGAACAATCCGTCGGAACCGAATCTCTGACGAGTGTTTTCTTGACGGAAGAAATCCGTCAGAAATCAGGGAAGTTTTCATCGGAAATTCTGTCGGTATTAAGCAGTATTTTTGTAGATTAAGGTTTTTGCAGCTGGAGAAAGGCGTACAAGAAAGAGAAAAGAGCAACAACATATACTTAAATACTTTGAGCTTCAAATTGCTATTCTTTTATTTGAGTTGTATTGTTCAATTGTAATTAGGTGGGATATAGAGTTGAATGGTCAACTCTACCAACGACTTGTTGAAGGGTCAACTTGTAGTTTGGAACTTAGAGTAAGTGTACTCTTCAATTGTGTAATCTCTCCTAATAAAATTGGGTTAATCTTAGAGTTAGGGAACTGTAAGTGGGGACTTAACCTGGTTGGGGCTAATCTCGTCTAAAAGTTCTTGTGCCTTGTCTACGTTTATCTTTTCGCTTTTTATTTTAAATAATTTGCGATATTGACCATTACCCTATTTACTGCCTTGTAGGATGATGATTTAACTAACTAAACCGGACCAAAATATACTAGTCTTTCATTTACTTTTTTTTTTGGTAAGTGGCAAATTACTGTACTTTTCAAGAATAATTTTCTTGATATACAAGTGGCCTCCAATGGGGAACCCTACCTCCATGTCCTCTTGTCAAGAGTGCTCCTTTATCTTCGTAAGCTCCGAAGGCAGCGTGGCCAAATCCGAAAAAGAAAAAAAGTTTTTTATACACCTTAAGTGAGAGATACATCAAACACATATGGACTCATTGCGATGATTCATTTTAATTTATTCTTGAAACATTTTCCTTATTTTTATAGTGAAGTTTTTTTATTTAATTGCATGAAGTTATGTTATTGTAGATTTGACATCTATTTTGTTAATATATTTATAATAATTCACTTATTAATTACTTCAAAATTCAAAATTAATTCAAAACCATATCCTCAAATGCTCACGTAGCTGGACTAACGGCCAAAAATCTAAACTTTAAATTTGTAGAAAAGCCGACTCCATTAGACCTTAAATTATAAACTACAAACGTGACTATTAATATTTATTAGTCAATAAAAAGATAATAGGTGACAAACTGACAATTTATAAAAAAAGTTTTGCTTGGTCGAATCTAATTGGAAATTTTTGTCAAAATGGACTTCTTTCAGCACTCCAGATAGTAGACATGTCCTACTTTATTAACTATACTATTATGTAATTAGAAATTAAATCTAATTTATACTTAAACTATATAAGTTAATTTTTAAGTTTTTAATCTGGCTAAAATTGACCATGCTTCTAATAGGATTTAATCTCAGACACCTTAATTATAGAGAGATGCAGTAAATTTTACTGAATTGCTGTCCTAAGCTCTCATTCAATGGAAAAAAAATATCTTATCAACTTTTTTTTGAGACTAACTTGAACTAATTGCATCCAAAATTAATTCAAATGATCAATTTGTTGTAATTTAATACATGCTATAAAATTATAGTCTGCACCAAAAAAAAAAAACGCTACAAAATTATGATTTTAAATCTATCATGAATTGATTTAGTCATCCACGTCGAAATCAACTTGATTCAAAACTTGTATAATATAGAGGCCGTTTTTCCACAAATTTGTTGGCTAATATTGATAAATCAAAATATTGACCTAAATACAAAATAGTCAAACCCAAACTTATTTGACTTCGTCCGGCATTAATTTGGCCCAAAATCGAATCCTAGCAATTTAGATATTGGATCTACTCCCAAGTATACACGACTTCAAACTTGTACACGTACATGGAAGCCCATGTTCATTTACGGTGTACGTTTCTTTCATGGTAGGCATCTTTAATGCCACAAATTGAAGGGAAAGACGTGCCAAACCTTGTGCACCATGAACTCTTTGCATGGCGTTATGTGTGAAAGATCAAATCCAAGCCAATGTGATTTGTGGGGCTGCCCTTCCCATACAATTACAAGAAAAAAAAAAACTCTTAGATTTCACAATCTGTGTGAATTTCATATCGAGGCTTATAAAATTTAATAGATTATACACCAAAAAAACAAAAAGATACACTAATTTACAAGCTATTTTTAATACCTGATACATAACATAATTTTGTGGCCAAGCATGGCAAAAGTCTTAAAAATTCCAACTCCACACGATCAATTCTCACAATCATGATATGATAATATTAGCACAAAAAGAAATTTAACAACATGAATTATTTTCTTATTAATTAAACAACTAGCTATCACTGTGTATATATTACAGTATACTTCTGATAAAAGAACAATAAATTACATAGTACTTCTTATAAAAAAACACACACGTCATTTATGACGTACATATTAATTTTTGAAGATGCTCTCTTAAAAATAAACAACTCAAGAAGTTTTATTATAGCGTACAGTTCCATCATTCTCTGCCAACAGCCTATACTTGTCTTTCCTAGTAAGATTGGTACACTCAAATCCTAAAGTCTTACCTATAAGACTTTGCACATAGTTTGCAACTTCATATGGGCTCTTCCCACCTGAGCAAGTATCCTTATGCTCCAGTTGGTTCAAGAAAGTCACCTCGTAGACCGACGTAGGATTCATCAAGAAGAAAGGCAGGTCCAAGCCCTTCCACCCTCGCGCCTTCGTTGGGTGGAAGAGCCCAACCCTACAATTCACAGCCACCGGCACAATTCTATCAGTCAACTCAGCAAATAATGCGCTAAAACGTAGGAGGAATGGCTCCCTACAAGTTGTCCCCTCAGGGCAAACCACTAGATCACCTTTCTCTAGCAACTTTTTCACCTGTATAACGATGGAAAAAAGGTCATTATAATTGAAGTTACCCGTTATCTATTGATGACTGATATCTAAAGAGAAAAATAAACATTTTGTGTGCCTGCATACCTAAATTCAGTTGTAATGGACGTGAAAATAAAAGAGAAATTCTACAGATTCTCATTTCTATTTTCTCTCAATGTGGTGAAATGTAGAAGAAGTGTGAAAATGAGTTATGATTTATTACCCTTTCTTATTTCTTAATTATAGACCAAACATAACAAAAAAAAGAAGAAAAGTATTAATTTTCAACATCCAACGTTATATATACTCCTTGGAGTATACGTGTCCTCCAAGAAGCCATATCAGACTTTTTACCCACCTGTATTTACCATATGGTCAAGTTTTAATGTATGTGTATTCATGTGGATTGTGGAAGTACGAGATAGGAATTATCATTTTCACTTGCTATAATTTATAGATGAAAAGGAGAAACTTAATGATGGGATTTTAGTTTAGTTTTGTTTCTCTTCTTTCCTTCTTTGATATCTATCAGACAACAATCTCTATATTACCTTCTTAGCATCAATATCACGGTCTCGGCTGAGACGAATGGTCGGAATTGGAGACAAGATCTCAGTGACACGCGAGAGGGAGTAAGTGACGGCTGGGATCTTTCGCCCTAAGGCATAGGAGAGAATCACAGGGTCCATGAACATGCGGTGGTTGCATACAAAGAGGACACCGTTAGAAGAGGTCGAAGTAGAGGAGAGTGGAGGAGGCGGATTCCCCTTCAGGATAAGGGACCCGCCAAAGATCGGTGTCTCATAAGGGATGGCCCATACAGGAACGATCACACTTATGATGATACGGATAATTGACAAAGGCACACCAATTGGGAACCACAAGAGGAGAAGGAGGGCATTGGCCGGAGTCGGGCGATTCACTAGGCGACCGTCGTGGAAGATCACCGGTCGTGGGCCGTCCATGTAGCCGTTGAGGGGCTTATGGGAGGCGGTGAAGGGTGGATGGCATTGTTCCTGCAATAATTAAGTGCATGCTTGAGGTGCACGTTATTCAAGCTAATTAAGCTTGTCTCAATTCTATTCAAAGCTAATTAAGCTAATCGAGTTTGGACTACTACAAAGTTGATCCCTTGTTCATTGTTATTGAATAAGAAGTCAAACATCATAAACACGGAGTACATATATAATTATCAAAACTAATTAAATGTTTCATTATTTGATAAATATCGATAGTACAAAATCAAATCAAGAATGACTATATTTACCTAATTAATAATGCTCAATTGAAAATTTTGTTGAAGTCCAACTTAGTAGGTTGTAACATGATAAAAACATTTGGACTTTTGGCCACATTTCGGATAAAAAGAAAACATGATCAAACACTACTTGACCTATATTCATCCACCCATTTTAATCAATTAAAATTATTAATGTCTCATTTTCTAGGTTTACTCATATGACATGTTGATCACGTACAAAAGTAGATTGGTACATATAGTTACTGCTGAAGGTTTTAAATGAAAAATATTTTTTGCGTTCCATAGGTCTACTCAACACATTTGATGGTTTAAAGACATCAAATTCTTGATAGTTGCAATTAATTATATACTAAAACAAAATTTTACACATATCTGACGAACTACTTAGTTAAACCACATAATTTGGTGCTTCTACATCATCTGAATATATGTACTTGGCGTTCACTTAGACTTAGTACGTCATAGGTTATAGTTATCATGTCAATGAAGACATAATTCTATTGTTAAATTGAGAAATTGTGTATTTCTTCTCATTATGAATAGGACCAAATAGAAATTTAGGTTAGAGTAATTTAGAAACGCAAAGACTTTTTTACCTCAACGTAAAGCCGGAAAAAATGTGATATAAATAACATAACTTAGACTAATTTTTGATGTAAAGTTTTTAGTATTCAAAACTAGATGACTCTTAACATAATGCATGATATAGTAGTAAAGTTATTAGAAAAGCACGCGCTTGGAGTACTTATTACTTACCTTGCATACTGACATGAATGACTCAGAATTACCAAAACTACTGAGCCTTCCCAACCCTAAGGAAGGCTTTTCATCACCAAACAACTTAGCAACCCGACCTGAAAGCGTCCCAAAATCCGTAACCAAACCCGTGGCAAACCCCAATCGGGTTACACTGAGCTCGGACCCAATAACCTCATCAGCCATCAGATGCTCCTTAGCAAACCTCTCGACCATGATCCTTGGGGTTTTAGTTACCACAACTTTCTTATCATACTGACTAACAACCTTCCAAGCATCCATGTTCAGATCATCCATATAGAACTTGGGCAAAACCGCCCGGGCCACCGACCGGATCTCAGATACCCGGAGCCCTGCCACCGAGATGAAAATAGTGAGTTTCAACCCGGCATCCTCCTGACCCATAAGGCTAAGCAGACGGACAATGGGCCAGAAAAGGAGTAGCAGAGCAAACCGGATTAGACCCGATGCCTCGTATGCGATTAACATGAAGTAGGAAAACGGGTCCGGATCCTTGACCAGAGACCCTTCTAATTCAGCCACTACTGAGTCCATTTGGGGTGTGTGTTTTGGACTTCCCTAGGAAATTAACAATTTTGAGGGACAAATGGGAATTAAGTTTGAGACTGAGTGGTATGAGTAGATTGGGTGTTATAAGGAAGCGGGGAAGAAGGAAAATGCACGTAAGAAAAGAAAGGCAGTCAAATAAGTTTACAACCACCATTTGGTCCCCCTCATGCACGATTCCCTTACTTTGGCATCTTCTCCCATCTTCACTTTTTAATCTTCCATTGTTTCCTCCCTATTGTCGGCTCCATGGTGGTGGAAATTGAAGTAAACATATAGATAAAGAAACAATAATCGTGTGTATGTGCGGTTATTTTGGGGGGGGGGGGGCGGGGGTCATACCAGGTCAATTACAAATTAATCAAAATAATGAACTTTCCGGTTTGAGCCTTATAAATAGATAATTTTATGCTATGAAAATTGTAGCCTTTATAAAGTACCGGTACGTTGCTTGATTTTAGTTAAATGAATTACATGGATCAAGCTATTAACAAGCCCTAAATTATTGAAGAAAAAACGAACTACAAAGAAAGCCAAGATTTATAACTGCTTAAGCCACCCATAGGCCCATAAATCCTTGAGCATTAGACTAGAAATCCTAAACCTAGTGCTACAATTAAAGGCGCAAATCGCAAAATGTTTTGATTCAGTGGTTCTATGCTTCTATACTATCAGAATTTGAAACCAAGTATTTGGTAATAACTATCAAAAATTTTATCAATGGAGACAACTAACACACAATTTTGATATCGGGACTACTACATTATCTTTATACATCATCACAAAATAGGTGAGAGATTGAAATATTTTCAAATTTATAAAACCATTGTGTTGTCTCTAATCTGTGATTATAACTCAAAATATGTAATAATTGTACTAGTGAAAGGATGATATTCAAGGTAAGTTGTTTTTTTAATGCCTTGATATGTATCTGCGCGCAATTTAATAATTAGTAATTAGTCATAACCATAGATAATATAATAGCTTTAAATCCAATGTGCTGACATAGACTAAGGGAAGGCAAGAACTCTTAATCTATAGAGAAGAATTCCAGGATCATTTGTAAAACTAAATAAATGATGACGACATATAACGATGTATTCTTTAAAAGAACACATGCAGATTCTTCTAATAAATTGGACTGAGCACGTCACCTTCAATTAAAAAGACGTGAGATTTTCAATTTCAATCATCATTTTCAGAGGAACGGAATTTCTCCTTTATTCTTTACTCTCCCCGACTTTAAAAAAAAATAATAATTTAGTACTCTCTTAGACTGATAAGATCTTGAAGAAAACAGATAGAATAATTAAATTATTGTTCAGAAATATATTAGATATTGATGGTTGGTTAATAATGTCTAATATGTGTTGATTTCACGGAATTTATAGTGCGGCCAACAAGCAATATGAGTAAGTGGTTAAGAAATTATGATGAGACAAAGACGTAGTTCAAAAAACATGTCTGGTGGTGTTTTAATCTTTTTCAGGTTTGCAATTAACATGAACTTGATTCATTTAATCTTCTACGTAGTTCAAGCATTTAAAGTATGAA
The DNA here is from genome assembly GCA_017589665.1 of Selenicereus undatus. Lineage (NCBI taxonomy): Eukaryota > Viridiplantae > Streptophyta > Magnoliopsida > Caryophyllales > Cactaceae > Selenicereus > Selenicereus undatus. Next base: position 99,732,738 of record JACYFF010031956.1, on the reverse strand, counting down.
AATGCAAATCATGTTTTATCAGCTTCTGCTGCTGATACATTTAAAGAAAGAAGGAAAGAAAGAAAGAGAAGTTGGCATATATGCATATGTACATATAGTGTGAGACTTTCATCAAACTTTGTGAGCTGTTGCACATGTTGGCATGCGACCTCTATGGATTCCCTATTTTTCATTGTTCTTTTTTCGGCCAGTTTTTTGGGGGGGCCCGCGGGGGGGTGTTGCGTGTCGGTCAAGGAAGGATCTTAGCTAATTTTGTGTGAGACTGTCTCAAAATGACTTATATTGCGAAACGTTTCACACACTCTTTAATCACTGCATAAATTTAAGAAACATGTTTTGTCACGTGCGTGGTCTCACATTAAATTTTCGTTAGACTGTCTCATACAAGAATATGTGATCTTGCTATTAAAAACTTATCTTGGTAAAAAAAGATTAAAGTGTAGCTGAAGACAGATGAAAAGTTTTACATTTTCGCATACGTTGTCACTTGTCATAAGAATGCATCTTGAACTTAAAGTACGAATGTTAGAAGACCTTTTCTTATTTTGAGCAGGCAGTAGTGCAATATAGGGTATGCTAAAATTTAAACTTGAAATATCTTTAGGAATATTTTAAATTAGTGAATGAACTATCTTAATCAATATCTTAAATTGATGGATTTAAATGTCTGGAAAATTTATAGGGTGAAGCGATTTTGACTCAAGAGTTGTCTTTTTTGGGTCCGTAGGAGGCACAAAGAGCAATACAATATAATTGGAGGGGAGAATAGAACTTGGGACCTAATGTATCCAGTACCTTAATATTTGCCACTAAATTAAGACCTCATTGGTGACTCAAGAGCCGTCTTTAGGATGCTGAAGTGCTAGTGTTGTAATAAGGAGAGAGATAGAGTCATGAAAATAATCATGTAAGCTCCTACAAGGGACATCCTTCCACACAACTATGGAATGTAAAGAAAGATCATACTATGTTAGTAAGTTTGAACCACAGTTGATAGACAAGTGTGTACTTGTTAAATTTTCATATAAATCGGATCTTAAATAAAGAGTCATGCCTATAAACTCAAATAAGATTTCAACCCAAAATCAATTGATAGACGGAGTGACTCACAGACTTATATGCATGCTCAAACCCTTTAAATTTATCAATATAGGACAATCCTCACCTTCACACTTTGACAATACTCATTGATAACTCCATGGCCCTCGTTTTGATTCAATTGTTCACGTAGGTAATTAGGTAAGTATTATCTCTAGAGTGAGCGTAATTGTAGTGCATATACATACATAAGTGTACAATACGTTGATTAATCGTATTTCTTTTATCAGTAGACTACAAAATGATGCTAATAAGGCCCTGTTTTTTTCGTAGGTCAATTCTAAAATACCAACCTCAACCCACTTCAACCTATTTCAATCCACTTCTACTATTTTAACCAAGTTCAATTTATCACATTAAAAAAAAAAATCAACTCACCTCAACCTACTTCACTCTTTTACTCACCTCAATTTACCTACGAAAAGAATAGGCCCTAAGAATGAGATTTTTTGAGATAGCAATTAAATTGACCTTGTCTCAGATATGATATTTATATCTCTGTTATAAAGAACTATATTATAGATGATAGTCAAATCTGAACTTGAGGTAAAATCAACCCAAAATCCAATTCAAGTATGAAACATGCAAATACTGAGGGAAAAAATTAAAATTTAAATGGAGCCCTGGGGGGGGGGGGGGGGGGAGGACATTCACAAAGATACTCCACGCAATTCAATAATATTCTTGGAATAATTAAAATTTGAATGTAAATTTTTTAAAATTTGAGAAATACGAAACCTAATAATCCTACCCATAACTACATTTTACAATTTGCAACCCCCAACCCCAGTCCCCCTTCTTTCCCACTTTGGTCCGTCCCTGACTCCTCACTGTGTTTTTCTCTTCTCCGATGAGCCAATTTGTCCCATGTGTTTCATGTTCCCCATTACCAACTTTCCATCTCCCCTGCCACCTTTGTTAGAGTATGAAAGTGAATCTTATCTTACATTGATGAAATTTAAAGAATATGATAATAGATGTTGTCCCACATTGATGAAATTAAATGGTTTGATCATCTATATAAACTTGTGAGTTACTCCACGCATTGTCAATTGGCTTTGAATTGGAACCTCATTTGAACTTATATAAGCAACTTGTTTGTTGAAAACCCAATTCATATAAAAATTTAACATGGTAGCAAAGTAAAGTTACTTGATCTTGATTTGCCACTGTCCCCGTTTGATTAAAATTGTGTGCACGTATTAGGTCTTGTTAATAACCCACACGTGAGGGGGTGTATTGGACTATAAAAGTGGGTATTGTTTTACATTGATGAAATTCAAAAAATATGATAGTGGGTGTTATCCTACATTGATGAAATTAAAGGACTTGAGCATGAATACAAACTTGTGAGTTACTCCACCTATTACCAATTGGTTTTGAGTTGGAACTTCATTTGAGCTTATATACACGAGTCGTTTATTGAAAGCCCAATTGATATAAAAAATTAAACAATCTTTCTCTCTCCCCGGTCATCAAGTCATTCAAGTGGGTCTACTCGTTGCTATCCCAGATTGGTACTCATCACTCATCTCTCCAAACTAATTTGATGTTTTATTTATTTTATCTCGCAATATTTTTTTTAAGAAAAAGGAATAATATTGTTTTTTTAAGAAAAATGAATAATTCATTAAACTATATGGTATCTATATTGTATATCTCCTAACAAAGGTAAAACGAAAATTTCAAGATAAAATTTTCTCTACACAAAGCTATTGGTAGATATACTGTTAACTGACTCTATACTTGCACTATCGTTCTTACCACTAACCGTATTATTCAACATCAACGCGTCTTAACTTAAAATTCATTTTCTCTCCAAAATGAATATGTAGTGTGTTAAATGCTCATAACTAAAATTCATTGTCTATTCCAGTCATATCTCTAGCTGACCTAAGAATAATGACCCATCTCATTAGTGTATGATACATAAATAAGGGGGGGGGGGAACTGATAACATTAGTTAAGTCTGACTCTAACCTAATCAAATCTAATCGAATTAAGAGAAAAGATCCAACTTCTACAAGTTTGAAGTTATGGATGTCAACGGATCGGATTCGGATTGAATATTGGAACATCCAAATCCGCAAACGATTAATATTCGGATCCGAAAATTCAATTCGAATCCGATCCGACGGATCGAAGGAGAACCTCTAGATCCGATCAGAGTCGGATCAAATTGAAGTCGGATTTAATCTGATCCGAAATAATTCCTTTCATAATGCAATAATTTTATACAATTTTTCTATATTCTATTCACCGATCGATGTGATGATATGCGTTCATATATGGTATTAACCAAATCTTGAACAGTTAAGCTAAATGCATAATAAAACACGGAATATATTTCAAGCTCAACAAAACGATAACATGTTCCGACAATTACAAGTCTTAACAACTACGAAATACATTTGAAATATCGCAAATAACATGTCCTCCTCATAAAAAGAAAACAATTAAGAGTGCAAATCCTCCACTTGCACTATTTAGCCCTTCTTCTTTATTGGCCTCTGACTAGGGTATGTATAATGATGTTTATAATTATTATTTGTATGGAGTTAAGATTTTCATTAGAATTAAATGTTAGAATATAATTTTGATCATATCACTGATTTGTAATTCCATATATAATTAAGTGCTAGAATATAATTTTGATCAACCTTAAAAAAATGGTCAAAAACAACAATCTTCCCAAGCTTCAAAATAGCAAAACTTAAAGTTTAACTTATCTTGTTCTATACCCCAAAAATCTAAACAACACTCCTAATCATAAAAATATATATTTAGATTTTATTGTATGTACTGTTAAATTAAGGTGAAAGAGAAGATGTGCACTGACGAGAGATCAAAAAGGGACTATGAAATGCTCGGCGTCGGAGTTTTAGAAACCAATGAGAAGACAGGGGCTCAAAGAGAGAGAGAGAGAGAGAGACAGAGAGAGAGCAGGGAGTTGGAGTGAGAAGCCAATGACAGAGGATGGAGCTACTACTCTGAGAGTCTGACTAGTGAGTAGTAAGAGGCCGAGACTGACTAGTGAGAGCAACTGGCGAAGTGGCGATGAGAGAGAGTAAATGGGGGGACTATTAGGGTTTCAACATTTTATTTTTTACATATTAAAAAAACCTTGCTTAAAAAAAATAACACTGGCTAGGATGGCACCTTCGGGGCAGGGGGAGGGTGGGTATATTAGGTAGGTTTTATTTCTAAAAATTTTTAAATTTAAACTTAAATTTTAAATTTGAAACATTTAAAAATCTGGTCGGATCAAATTGAAAGTTGGATCAGATTTTACCCTCTCTGAATCCGACTCAGACTCGGATTATTTTTATCGGATTCGGATAGAATTTTTTTATTTCGGATTCGAATCGGATAATTTTATTTTAAATCGGATTGAATTTGCTTCAAATTCGAATGTAACTGACATCCTTATTTAGAGTTATAAAGGCGAAAATTAAATGATTCGAATTCAAGTATCCCTACATTCAATCTATGGTTGGTCGGTCCGTCGCTGTCTATAAACTACGCTTCACTTGTCTTTACATCTCCAGCGAGAAAGGACGAGACAGGGAGTCCAAAATCCGTCACATTCACGGATGTAGCAAGCCTTGACTTCCGTTCTTATTTGCGAATGCTTGGGCCTGTTGTGTATAATGGGCCTCCGGAGGGTCCAAGCCCAATCCAAACGCGAAGATCGGAGCCCAAAATCCGTCGCGTTTGGTATCATGGATATTACTTTACAATATATAGGCATATCACCTCCGCCTTCATCAAAGCAAATCAAAACATGCCGTAGCGAGTAATTTTATTCAAAGATTTAAATTCAACAGGGCCAGTTATTAATGGCATTACTACCCACTCCCTAATTTCAGTAGTTATATTCATGTCGTATCTAGTAGGTTGTAATATAATACATATAATAATGAGTAATAATAATTAGGATTAGAATTTCAGTCAATTTTCTTTTACTAATTACAGTGTATCACATTGCATTGGATCGTACTGTCTATAACATTAAGTATCAATTAGATCATACTATATGTAACATTAAGCTTTTTCAATAGAGTGCAAACAGTTTTTGCTAGGCTGGCAAAAATTTGGGCCTTGATTGATTTACGTCTAGACAAATCGGATATTTGGATTTACTCGAATTATAAATTGGACACTTTGACTAGACCAAAACACGAACCCAAATATCTGATGGCCAGCTCCCGTTGTCCGAGTGTCAGCATTTGTTAATATGAATTCTGGACGTTCTACCCAAAATTACACATGATAGAACCCAATTTTTTAGTGTGTAAACCTAGTTGTCTAATTTTTTTTAATAAAAATTCTAACGAATTTGGACCAAAATTATACATAAACTTAGTTGTCTAGTATCCAAACCCATTTTTTCGACTGTTCGAATTTGTTCGATTCCAAAATGGTTTACGAAATTCGGACAATGTGGTCCGAATACCCAAACTCCAGTCCGACCTGGATTGAAATTTGGATAGAAATAGTCATCTGAATTTTAAATTCAAACAAAAATTTTGTGACAATGTCCGCTTTTTTTTTCTAGCTGGACAAATTTGAATAATCGAATTCAAGGGATTTTTGTCCACCCTAGTTTTGACTTCAATAAGACAAAATCAACGCGTTAGATAGTTGAGAATGGGTAAATTGTCGATATTATTTGTTGATTTTGATCCATGCTAGCTAGCTAGCTAGTATGTAAGTTCTACATTAGATTTCTTCTAATAGAGTAGCGGTTGTTGCCCCCCCCCCCCCCCTATTTCCCCCAAGTCTTCTCTACTTATCAATTTATCATTGTTGAACCACTAGAAGTGACTTGAAGTTATAGACTCATTCATCAAAGCGACCTCCAAATTCAGATAGCGTAATAGTTCTTAAAGTTGTACAATATTTCCTGTTGTTCACAAAGTTTGAATATGTATGGTTGGCACTATTTCCTAGTCAACTTCACTAGCATTTTAAGAGATCATTATCAATGAGTTATGATAATTAGCAAGTTGTCTTAGTTATGTACATACGTGTGGAGCTTAGCTTTTATTAAAAAACAAGGTAATTAATTAATCAGATAACAAACAAGGCATGATATGCTTTTTGTGGTTTAAAAAGAAAACAGTTAGGGAATCATGTCCCTCTCTTAGTTGATAGTCAATCTTCCGTGACTAAATCATTGTCAGAACTACTTTCACCTACAAGTAATATTAAATGCGGTTTGTGTAGGCATCTAATCTTCCCTGTATTGTTCACCAAATCAAGGAAAAACACAAAGCAAAGTATAAATTACTAATCAGATTTACCAATATTTGGTTTACTGGATTTCATGCCTTGAACAAAGTAAAACTTCTTCCTCAATTAATTGGCATCGTTAAGGGGTGCTTGCACCAAAGCACTTTTCCAAAAAATGTCGCTATCGAGTTTGGTGTCATTTTGGGGGCGATTTAGTGATAGATCTAAACATATAGAATAAAAGTCTCTATTTATTAAACTACCCATTTTAGGAATATCTATATATATTAATCTAATCCCTTTTAAAATATAGCTCATTAAATTTTATTATTTATTTTTTTGCTAAGGGTGTCCATGCAAACCCCAACCCATAACATAGATCGGCTAGTGGGGGTGAAAATCATTATCTAGCTAGTTTTAAGGACTTGATTCAAAACAAAAGTTTTGTTAGCTTTCTTAAGCTTACAATATATTTTATTAATATGTTTTGATGAAAGACAAACATGAGTTGGTCTATTGGTATATTTATCATGTTATATTTGGACCTATCTTAATATTTCTATTATTTAAATGCGCTATGATCATAAGTAGATATTGACGTGATTGATTTTATCTTGGAGAAGATAGTTTAGTATTCAAATTTGAATATGTGATCTTTATGTTCAAATTTGAATACTAAATCTTGAGATAATATTATGATTCTTTATACGTCAATATCTTTGAACATGTCAAGATTTGCCTAATTATGATAATATATTTTGAGTTTATATTTTGAAATATTGTGCTGCTAAAAATCAGCTTCTAAATAATCCTTTTGGCAAGCTCTTCAGCTCAAAATAAGGCAAATAGCCGTTAGAGATCAAGGGATAAATATTGAGCAAAGCTGCAAATTTCAAGGGCTTGAACTACGGACTTCAAGACTTTGAAATGATATGGAGGATCAACCTTCTTTGTTTGATGCAACGGTCACCTTTCAAATATTCTTTCAACCTCTCCAACACCATTGCCTATAAATAGGAAGACATTTGCAACTCAAGATGATAGAAGAAAGAGAGCTACACTTGTAAATCAAGACGAGAACTTGATACATTGAGTTTATATTAGCATATCTATTGTGTTTATTTGCTCCTTGTTATAAAGTGTATCTTGTTATCTTTTTTTATATTGGGTTGGGTTGATTAGTTGGAGGGCCGACTACTCAAATACAGCTGAGGAGCAACATGTATGTTGGGACACCTATAGTTGTAGGGTCAACTAGTAGATTGTACGATTAGTGAATTATGCTTATGTAATCGACCAACCTAATAAAAGAAAGATGTTCAAGATCCCATTGGTGAGGGGCGCTTGTGGGTAGATGACTAGACGTGGTCGAACTTCTATAAATAGTGTGTTTTGTCCATATTTATTTTTTTGCATTTCTATTTCGATTATCTTGTGGGTTTGATTATCACCCTATTCACCCCTCTCTGGTGATTTAGCTAATCAAATCGGGCGAACAAGTTTAAACAATTGTTGATACAGAGATGCTATCAAGCTAGTAGAGATTGTCGTTCATATCTTTTCAAACTTAGATATTACAAATGTAAGTTTTAACATGTATACATGATTGTGCTTTTGGGCATACTCATTACTCAGAGTAATTGTTGTTCATTACAATTTGAATTTTTAGAGATCGAATAGAGACTGAAATGTCTATGTCATAAAACTTTTGGTGCAATTTGAATTTAGAGACAGATTTGCAAAAATGGTGTCAAATTGGGACTGAATTTAGAGGCTACATACTTTCGACTCTATTGAAGTCTAGCCCAGCTCGAACTCCAATAGAGAACAAGTACATTTGGTTTCAAGTGGAGATCAAATTTAGGATTTGGTCTCTAATTTCACTTAACCAAGGCTTCGGTTTCAAGTAGAGACTATTTTTAAGATTTAGACTCTAATTACATTTTTTTTAAAAGCATTTTTCTGGTTGTTGTTGAAACCCTATTATACTACTTGAAATTGCTTTTTTTAATTTAATTTTTGATATAGATTCCATTGTCAATACTTGTAACTTGAATTATCCAAAGGTCGAAAAACTTCAAAAAAATTTTATTTATATAGTGTACTAAATTTGAATACGTACATATACACAACATAATTTAAAAGTAAATACATGTTCTAAGTTCATTTAAGAGTTACAAAATGTTCTCTATCATACATATGTGTAGGAAAGAAAGGGGGGATCTAATCTATATGTCATGGTTGCATAGTCTTGCACTCTTGCACATCATCGCAGAATTAAATCTTGCTTTTTTCTTTGCTCTTACGCTGCAAAATATAGAAGGGGAAAAAAAAACAAAATTAGCAGCAAATAGAATTAGCAGTAAAATTCTAATCAATATGGCAAAGAAAATTTTAAAAAATCACTTTACATGCCAATTTCTGTTACCCAAATATGTACTTCTCATTTTAAAAAGGGTGAATTAGATAAATAGAACTCCACTGCATTTTATCTCCAGATATGATTGAAGAGGAATATGAAGAGGCATTATTAGACTAAGATGATGAATAATTAGATCTTTTAAATAGATATAAAAATTTTAATAAGTCTAAAAACCAAAAAAAATTATTAGATAAAATTGATTTATACTCAAATCAATCCCCTTCAACCAAAATTAAAGAACCTAGATTTTACAAGAGAGGGGCACCGAGAAAAAAAGACAAGAAAATCCATTGACCTCAATTTCCATCACCATGTCATATATACCCACAAGCACAATTCACCAAATATAAAATTTGTTTGGAAAAATGAAAATTACATATATATATTAGACGTTTTTGGATCCAAAAAATGGAATCTCACAATTTTACACATGAGTTGAGATTCAAGATTTTAGAGTTAAAATTTTAATATTCCATTATTTAAGATTTGAAACATATTTTAGATGGAATACCAAACTCACAAGCATCAACAACCTTGCACTTTGATGTGTTGCTTCCACCTAGCTCTACCTTAATTAAGAAGATTAAAAAGACAGAGGGAGAGAGAAGCTGGCAAAGACTTATAGTTTATAGAGGGATAGAGCCATTGTTTAGGGTTGTAGAGAGCGAACGAGGGAGAGAAGATGAAGGGTGTAAAGAGAGGAAGCAAGGGGACTTACGTATGTGAAGGGTTAGCAAAGAGTTTAATTATACATGGGGCAACAAGGATTTGGTTAGCTCTAATTCATATGAGCAAGATAAGTGGACTCTAGAATCGGTCTACAACTAACGCAAGTAGCCCATTTGGTCTCTAAAATCGGTTTCCATATGAGTCAAATCCATTTACTCACTATATTTAGTCTCAATTAGAATCTGTTTCAACTTTTGGCCTCTAAATGTCGTCAAGTCGAGATGCGCTCCATCCATATCAGTCTCTTATTTTGATCTCTAATTTAAATTAGAGATCGAGTTAGAATTCGGTCTCTAATTTTCGATCCGTAATGACATGGATTCTTGTAGTGAGTACATCGTATGATGGGTTATCGACAAGTAGTTACTAAAATCAATGCATCTTTCAATAACTATGTTTTGTATCACAAAATGATTATCATACCCCATTTTAATTTATTTATAGTGTAAAACGCTAAAGAGTATACTCACGTTAAAATTTGGAAACCATTTTGCACTTAGCTTTAAAATTAGTGGTTGCTTGATAATACGTATGCTATATTCTTATGTACATTGTATTTAATTTCACATGGCGGGCTATTACTAATGATAAGAGCTAAGCGTAAACACATTTGTGTTGATGCAATGTTTGGTCCAAAAAAATATCATAATTTATACCCTTATTTATTTGACTTTTCTCGGTATAAATTTTAATTTTAATTTTCGGTCCAAAAAGTTGAAGAGATGCATGGCTTGCCGCACACTTTTTGCACGGCAGTGCAAGTTGATCAATCAGCGAAGCTCTAAAGTTGCACGGCTGGCTGTGCATCTCTCCCACAAATTTACTACTAAAAAATATGATTTTTCCGACGGATATTCCGACCGAAAAAGTCACTTTTTCCGTCGGAAAAATGATTTTTCGACGGAATAGATGACCGAATTAAGCCATCGGAATAAGGGGATCGGGACCATGTTCCGACGAAATCTTGTATTCCATCGGCAGGGTTCCGACGAAACACCGATGGAAAAGCTTGCGTCCGACAGCAAGAAAATCCGTCGCCTCCCATCCGCTAGAGTTTTTTTTTTTAAAAAGGGAAAATGCCATTTTTCCGTCGGCTGTCCGTCGGAGTTCCGACGGAATTCCGTCTAAAATCCGTCGACCCCTGTTGGAGTTTCGGTCGCAATTTTTGAAAAAATTTTATAAAAAAATGGGCGCATTCAGCCAGCCCAAAATACAATTTATACAAAACCTGCAAATTGAAACCTTACGACCACCACACGTGGTATGAATCAAAACAAGGTAACCACCACACGTGGTTTCATTCATTCAACTCAACTAGCACAAGTACTCATTTCCATACAAACGCATCGACATTCTACCTAATTCCAATAGTAACCATCACACATGGTTACTTTCATTCAACATCACAATTACGAAGTGCTAAAAAATCCAGATGATCGTAGCACACACAAACCCAAACCATTGTACCCAATATACATAGCATAACATGAATTTTTTCAAATGTTAGAAGTTCTAATAGTTGAAATAGTTATAAGTAGAGTACGGATCATACCCATCACCATTGCCATCACCATCACCATTGCCATCACCATCATCATCATCATCATCATTTTGAGGTTGAGGTTGAGGAGTAGGAGGAGGAGTAGCAACAGCAGCATAAGTAGAGTGGCGGTGCTGTCGATGGCGCGAAGAAGGGTGTGGTTGTGATCCAAAACCAGATGCTTGTTGAGATCTAATGAACTCACTCAGTATATTTTGCTGCTTTTGCACCCCACTAAGTTGTTCACTCAACATCATCACTTTCTCTTCTAAATGACGGTTCCTCTCTTCAGTTCGGCGATTTAACTCCGCCATTGAACTTAACTCATTGTTCAATTTGGTGACCGTCTCTCGTACTTCTGGCTCCTGACTGCCCTTAGATGTTGTTGAGGATTTGAACAAGTGCTTCAATTTCGCCCCTTCTAAACCTAATCCATACACGCACCCCTTTTTATTTAAATTGCCTTGCACCCACAACTCCATCTCATATGAAATTTCAGATGACTCGGAGCTAGGATCTGTCGAGGATTGGGAATTCCTGATCTGTTCCCATTTCTGTTGATGCTCCGTCTACAAAATAAGTTCAAAAATGTTAAATATTGTAGATCTAGTAACGCCGACGGAGTAAGAATATTTTAAACACGTAAAAAATACATGTTACTTACATATGTTTTTTCATATTTTTTTAATCAACTCATGTGTTGTCCCGCTCGTGTTGATGAGTGTCTTTAAATAGCTCTATTGCAGTCGGCTCCCTTTGAAGCTTCTTAGCCTATACAATATGCAAATAAGTTGAAATATGTGAGATTTCTTCGTACATTGCAAAGTAAAACACATACAAAGTACAAAATGCAATAAGTTGAAATAAGTGAGAGTTCTTCAACTTACCAAGCGTCTCTTTTGCTCGCTGAATGGGATTAAATCACATGTATGCAAAGAAGGACCTAAGTCATCCTGATCACTGTACCGGTTCTTCTTCGCTTGTGCACTCACCTTTTGAAATTTTTCAAAAGCCCAGTACTCTTGAAATGACTTCCAAGTGCTGTCAGACAACCACAGAGGCTGGTTGCCCCCTTTTCCCTAGCTCCTGAAATGTATCTTTCAATCTACTAGCCCTCTTCTCCTCAAAGTTGCTCCTAATCTGGGAGTCATGCTCTGGAGCCCAATAGAAACGCTTCTGTAAAATAAAAGTGAGCAAAACATAAACAATATGTTAGTGAACAATATATTTATAGATATAGTGAACATCTAAATTTATCTTACCTTGAACTTGCCAAACCACAGATCCTGTTGTGATTTAGGGACTTTACCCCATGTTGGCCAAGGCTCGGGAAATTTGCTCACAAATATCTTCGTTATTTCAAACACCACATCATATGGAAAGAAGCTGCAAGTAAGAAAGACAGTTACAAACTTGTGTGCATAATAAACATAGTTATATGTATGTTTGGCTTTTGAATGTACAAAAGTGAAAATGTATAATCACTTACTCTTTATCATCTGTCCTAGTAAGCACCTTATTGGACGTGCTCCCATGGCTTGAAGCACCTTCACTATGATCCCTACTCCTTTGTTCATTGTGTTATGGAATGGCATGTGGTACAGGGATGTAGGAGCCAAATTGGTTATCCATTAATTGTCATTGCATATGAGTGTTAGGAGGTCTTTGTTACTAGAAGAAGCACATGCCAGCCTGAGGGAACGTAGCATTTTGAGGTACGTGTTGGGTGAATTGCATGTTTTGGACGTTGTTGGGATCAGGAAAAGTATTCTGAGGGATGTCTTGGTTGTTTTGCCATCCCTGAAACTCTTCTTCTGCTTGGCCACTTTGGTTGTTATGACCTCTGCCCCGAGTTCTACCATGCCCACCACCGCGCTCTCGTTGCATACATGACATCTTTAAGACAAACATACAAACCGTAGCGATCAAATAACCAAAAATGCAAGAATTAAACAATATTAATGACTCATACAATGATAATTGTGTCATTAATTATTGAACAAAGACTAGATGCATACGATGACCAAGTGTACATCCATACAACGAAAACGTTACATCAATTCAACAAAGACTAGTCGTCATCCTCAATTTCATTATCCTCATCAGAATCTTCATGGTCCACAACGACTTCATCTTCAATGTATTCATAATAATCATCCCACTCTGCCTCCGCACCTCCCTCGTTTGCACATTCCTCATTAACAACTTCAATGTCTTCCTCGTGACTCAACAAAGTTACACGAATTGTGTCATTCACAGGTGTCACGTGAGACACATGTTCCTCTTGGAATGCAACTGGTAAAATGAATTCGTTATTCACTTTATGTCTGGGTTTGTTTGGTATAACAACCCACCAGTTAGACTTATCTCTTGTTCCATTCGGGAATTTCATGTACACCACTTGCGTTGCAGAACTAGCAAATATGAATGGATCATATTTTCTATATCTTCGAGTAGCATTCACCTCTATAAATAGACATAGTTTGGGACAACGTATTCCTCGGGGGGTGTTATCAAACCAATCACATTTGAACAACATACATTGTTTGAGCGGCTCTCCAAGATATTCAATGCGAATAATCTCTTGGAAGATTCCATAATAATCGTCCTCATATCCACCTTCCCCACTCCCTTTAACGCAAACGCCACAGTTGAAAGTCTTTTTCCTTTCACACGTGTGAAATAGAAATCCATTAATTCTGAATATAGACCAAGATGTAACTTTCCTTAAAGGTAATTGAGCCAAGTGGTATATGTGTACTTGGCGTTCGTCATTAAAGATTTGTACAATTTTAATCTACATTAATTTTTACAAACTTGATCAACATAGGAACCATATTGTGTAAGATATGCTCAAGCATATGAATATATAGCATAAGAGGCAAGTTTACGTTCTCACTGCTTTTTTGAACCACCAAATAAATTGAGCTTCAATCAAGGCATCTATCTCCACGTCCGTTAAAGTGGGATTTTCTTGTAATTGCTGTTGTTTGAATAAACTATGAGAATGATATTCATCAGCACTAAGTTCCCAATTAACTTTATTACAATACAAAAGGGCGCATGTTGGACTTACTCGATATAAGGTTGCACTTCATTACAATTCAACAAAAAGCAAAGGTGTGCAACGTGCAACTCTTCATCAGTTAGGTACCTCTATGTACGACTTCCCACTAGAGTTCCTTGGGTTTGAAAAACTGATAAAGTAGGTTGCATTTGTGGCTCGTCATTGCCATTCTCATTACGTCGACGACTTGTGCGCATTGAAGGCACATCATCGCCGAAGTAATACGAGGGAAACTGCGATATCTCAAACACCAAGTATGCTTCAGCCATTAATCCCTCAGGATGTGTTTTGTTTCTTATCTTCTTCTTAAGCCATCCAAAGTACCTAAAATAGAACAACTTATATAAATATTTCAGTATAACACTACTGCTGAATTTAGTGCTCTATGATATTTGGATAACTATTTACCTTTCAAATGGATACATCCATCGATATTGCACTGGACCCCATAGGTATGCTTCTTCTGCCATGTGCATAGGCAAGTGTTCCATGACTTTAAAGAATCCCGGTGGAAAAACTCTCTCCAATTCACAAATTATTATGCTTATATTGGGTTGCATTTCTTGCAACTTATCAACCCTTAATACTGTTGAGCAAAGATTTTTGAAAAATTCACTTAATTCAACGAGTAGTTCTAATACATCATCTGGAAGAGCACGAAATGCTATTAGCATAAGCATTTGCAAAAACACATGACAATCATGGCTCTTCATGTTTTGAAACGTTGCGGACTTCATATCTACGCAGTTTGCAAAGTTGGAGCATTATCCATCAAGCATTGTTAGTTGTTGCGCCCACTCACACACCCCTTTCGTTTGTCCAAAGAAAGGGCGTACGCAGCCTTCGGTTTTAGTGTTCGGCCATTAACACCATGTCTGACGTTCAGCTCACTTCGATCACACATCTCCGCCATATCTAGCATTGCCTTAACATTATCTTTCATTTTACCAGGTACATCCATGACAGTGTTGATGATGTTATCACAAAAGTTCTTCTCTATGTGCATTACGTCCAAATTGTGATGTAGTAGTTGGTCTCTCCAATAAGGTAACTCCCAAAAGATGCTTTGTTTTGTCCAATTATGATAATTCTCCTTGAAACCCTAAATGATGAAATCTCCATCAGTTGTTACTTTAGGAAGACTGTGAACCTCTTCGTATAGTTCCTTCCCATTTTTTCTGGATGGAGGACCATCGTTAACAACTTTCCCTCTACGAAATGCGGTTCGATTTCTTCGAAATGCATGATGTCTGGGCAAGAATCGATGGTGACAGTCAAACCAGGATGCTTTGCCCCCATGTTTCAAATGTGTTGCTTTCAACTTCTCCATATAAATAGGGCAACTCAACACACCATGAGTGCTCCATCTAGATAACATTCTAAGGGCTGGAAAGTCATTTACTGTCCTCATTAATGCAGCTTTCGTAACGAAGTTCTGCCTCATTGAAATGTCAAAAGTTTGAACACCATCCCATAGCATTTTCAACTCATCAATCAAATGTTGCAAATACACATCTATTTTTTTCTTCGGATTTGTAGGCCCAGGTATAATGCAAGTTAAAAACATATATAGTGTTGTCATGTACATATCCGGGGGAAGGTTGTAAGGTGTCACAACGACAGGCCAAATTGAATAAGGCCGTGCAGATTGTGCAAATGGGGTAAACCCATCCGAACACAAACCAAGTCTCACATTGCGGGGCTTCGAAGCAAAATCTGAGTGTTTGCGATCAAAATGTTTCCATGCTTCACCATCTGAAGAGTGACAAAGAACACCATCCTCACACCTATTGTCGTAATGCCACCTCATGTGTTCAGTTGTACTTCTTGAGGGGTAAAGGCGTTGCAACCTAGGTATAACCGGGAAGTAGAACATTTTCACATATGGTTTTGGTTTTCCATTATCACCCGACTTCTTTGGCTTCCACCTTGGTGCATCACAGAACTTACATTTCTCAACTGCTGAATCCTCCATAAAGTATAACATACAACCATTGCGGCAACAATTAATGGTTTGTACATCTAAACCCAAACTTCGAACCTTCTTTTTCAACTCTGAGTAATTTCTAAGGACGCGACTGTCTGTCGGACAACTCTCATGCATTAATTGCATCACCTCGTTCAAACAATTTTGAGGCATATTATAATTAGGTTTGATACTCATCAATCTGACCGCATTTGACAATTCAGTTTGGTTAGAACACCCATCCCATAAAGGTCTCTGCGCAACTTGAAGCATATTATAGAATGCCTAGGCTTCTGCATTTGGTTTCTCATTGTCACTAACTTCATTTGTAATCATTACATCATTCACTATTGCTTCAACATTATCCACAAATGGTTCAGTATTATTAACGTCTATGGGACTTGAAACCATGTTGTCATATAAGTTTTGTGCGTTGCTACATCCATCATTGTCATAGGAGGTTGGTTCTACTTCCCCATGAGACATCCAGTACCAATAACCTTTAACAAAAGCGTTTTAGTACAAGTGTAATCTCATGTCATCAGGTTCTCTATAAGCTCTATTCTGACATTTGGCACAAGGACATCTATAATGTCCATTATTTATGAATTCCACTTGACTTCTTGCAAATTGATCAAACAATTCAACTCCATCTAAAAATTCTTATCTATACCCTTTTCTACCTGGTAAAAATCTTTTATACATCCACCTCCGATGGGGTGGTCCATCAATATTATCCACTGTACAACATTACAAATGTATACATTAATTCCTTATTTATAATAATAATGGACATAATGATTACACTTTTCTTCATACATAGTTAGAACAATAACTTACATATGATTGTACTACTTTTCCATGCACTATGTTCAATATGCGATGCACAAAAATAAGACAGTACAACAATTAGGTCAGGATGTAAACCTGCCGAATGTCTGAGATTGCAGTCCAAACTTGTGACTTTCACACCGATAATAATGACATTCACAGCAACAATAACGTATTTTTTTCCCGTTCGCAATATGTTTTCTCTTATGACCCATTTCCTTCATATTAATCATCCACACAAATTAAAACTTCAAATATTTACGTTATATATAATAAACGTATTATTATTTACTCTACGTACATAACAACAAATAATACTTACACATTTACAAAATAATACAATTTCATCATCCAACTTCCAATTATTATCCAACATACCTTCATTTAATTTATTACATTTTAGGTACAACATACGAAATAATCTACTAATTACAAATGTTATCTAACTAAAATTTGAAATTAATATATTAAAAGTACTTGTATAATACTAAATAACATGTACACATATTATCCAAATAATACGTCACAATATTTCACCCTCCCACATTTTCTATATACTAACATGCTAATTTTTCTAAATAGTCACTATTAATTGTAACCATCATAAATTCTACGAGTTAGCCACCAAACATCCACTTCCAATATGAAATTTTCTAAAGCCACAAATTTAAAACTCCCAATAATAAGTTCCAAAAAATAACATTCAATTAAATTTTTATATCATTCACACATTTACGTACTAATAATACTCAATAATTACTTTCACATTCACATCAACACAACCACATTTAAAATCCAAAATCTATCAATTATTGAATAAAATTTCTACAACTAACATAAATTACCATATAATTGTTAAATTGTAACTTCAATTTCTCAATTTCATCAACATATCTACTACAACCTAAATAAACAACATTTACATATTAAACTTTCATATTCACATCAACACAACCAAATTCAAAACCCACAATCGACAAATAACTCAATAAAATTTCAACAAAAAATACAAATTATCACATAATTGTTAAATTCTAGCTCAAATTTGTCAAATTCATAAAAAATTTACTACAAATTATATAAACATCACATACTTGAATTTGGAAGAGAAAAGTGGTGGTGGTCAAATTGGGGTGGCCGGTGGGCTGGGCGGCAGCGGCTTCACACGGTGATGGCGACGGCGGGCTAGGCGGTGACGGCGATGGCGGTGTTCTTCTTCTCTCTCTACGTCGCCTTCTATCTCTCTTTAGTGTGGGGTGCCGATAATGAAACCCGAACACGGTTTTTGGGTTTTAAAGATTGTCCGACGGAATATTCCGTCGGACGGTCATGTCCAACGGAATATCCGACCAAATATTCCATCGGACAAGGAATCTTTTGCTGCAAACAACCGATCAATTTTGACCAGAGGGCTGACAGAATATCCCTCGGGTTTTTGTCAGAATTCCAACAGAACAGTCGGATTTCATAGGAAATTCCGACGGAATATTCGTCCGTCGGAATATCCGTCTGCTCATTTTGCTTTTTCCGTCCTTCTGTCGTCATGCTCGCCGGCCTATCCGACGGTCTCTTTTTCGATCGGCATTTTCCGTCGAAAAAACCAGATTTTTTACTAGTGTTTGCACAGCTATCCATGCTCTTTTTGCACGACCATGCAAATCTACCAACCAACATTTAGGGATTATTTATGTAAAAATTGCCATTATTTCACTAGAGACTTTTTGGCTGGGGTCTTGGGTGTCTCAACTAGGGTTTATATCATCCCATTCTCAAGACCCATTAGGGGGGAATAAATTAGGGTAATTAGGTTAGATTGGAGGAGGATTTTGATTCAAGTTTATAGATTGGATCCTCATTCAAGCAATTAAGTCTAAGCTTTCTCTTCCCTGTCTTTGTCTATTTCATATTCTTCTTCTTGTTTTGATTATGTTCGGTTAGTTGTTGTGCTTGATTTTATTTAGTTAAATGTTTAGTTTTTGTTGTTAATTAAGTCATGCTTATTATTTTGTTAGATTATGTTCTTGCTGTAATTTCCTTTAGGGACCATGTGCTCGATAAAAGGCTTGAAAGAACTTTCATCTGTATTTTAGGGTAATTGACTTATGCTGAAAGGTGAGGTTGATTGCCTAATCTAGATAGAGAGAATAGCTAACATTTGAACATAAAAATAGTTTAAATCCTAGGTAGGTCAAGGATTGTTAATCATTTAGTTTAATTGAGCTAATCCTATGAAAATAAGTGGTCTTTAATGATGCAAGCGATCATCTTTGAATACTAGCATAACTTGAAAAGGTGAGGGTTTGACTTGATTAGTTGGTTTGTCTTAGGTTTAATCACAATCCAAGTCTCTTTTTGTTTGCTCGCTTCAGTAGTTTAGTTCTTCCGCCCTTCACCCTCTATCTTGCATAAGTTTATATACTTGAGTTGGCTCTGGTGCTTGAAAATACAATTCCCTATGGAATACGAGTTGTATTTATCATTTGCCAGCTACAACTACACCGTGCACTTGTAGTAATTTAAATGTCACGTGCAATGTCTAGCATTTAGGACCAACAACGACATTAACAATACCATCTCCTTGTGTGGGTTCCGTTTCGCGGGGTTTGGGGAGATCTAACTGTAGGCAACCTTACCTCTAGAGACGTCTCTGCCCATAGAGAGGCTTATTACAAGACACCCACAAAAACATTTTATAGAAGAAACTAAAGATAAGCGGCAGAGAATAAACTAAGAATGCTACTAAAGCAGGCGACAATAACCATATAAAACATAAATACAACATAGTAGAGGAAAAGCAGTATACTTTATCAAACAGAGGTAGGCTAATATTATTTCTTCTCGAATGAATATACTACCTCTATACAAACATGGCAAATGAAAAATAGGAAAAAAAAATACACTAACTAACAACAATATATGCTACCCAACAACAACCAAAGGACAGTTACGGGACTATCTCTTTATGATCCAATACCTTAATCATGTCTCACCACAGTATCCTATCATGATCCATGTCCAACCGTCAACTCTAAAACTTTCAAGTCCTATCTAATTACCTCGTTCAAACTCTTCTTTAGTCAGTCCCTACCTCTTCTACCTACAAGAATGTTAATCCTCTCACATCTCCTAGCTCACATGTGCATCCACACTTCTTCTTTTCGCATGACCAAACCATCTGAGTCTAGTTTCTCTCATTTTATCCTTGATAAGGGTCACCTTAACTATATCTCCAAATTCTTCATTCTTAATTCTATCCACCCTCATGTAGCCACACATCCATCTAATCATCCTCATCTCTACTGTCATCAACCTTTGAACCTGTGTCTTTTTTTTTTTTTTGCCAACACTCTAAGTCATACAACACAACATGTCTAACTACTATATGATAAATTTTGCTTTCTAATCCTACAAGCATCATTCTATCACATGGCACGCTTGAAACATTCTTCCATTTTTGCCAACCCACTTTTATGCATTGATTAATGTGTTCGTCAATATCCCCTTTAATAATTAGAAATAAGCATTTCCACATTTGTTTTATACAACTACGCAGCTTGATTAAGAAGATGTCAATGTAGATACATGTGTTCGTATAGGTACATATGGATTATATACAACATGGATGTGCAACTTTGACACGTATAGGTAAACCTCAAATTATTAGGAGAAGAAACTATTATTAGCCTCAAAGTTTTTGATTTACTTCACCATCATCTTAGTCACATTAACCGCACCAACGGACCTAAGGATCCATGCATATGCTAGAGGAGGTTAGCTAGGCTCTTTTCTTCCAACAGAATATTATTTCTAGCCCAAGCATCGAATATTTTATTCGCGGTAGTAAGTTTTCATTCTGGATTTTTTGCACAGAGGTCCCTTAAGGTTTTGATAGATAATTTAGTTGCCCTCCCGGAGTTGAAGTTTAATTTTGACAACCTTAAACTATGCTGACACATTTGTTGACTTAATATTCCAGTGAAAATTTGAAAAAATAAACACAGTGACCGAAATGCCCCCAATTTAATGCTCTGCATGTTGAAAACTTTTGGCAGCTTAACACCCGTTGGACATGTCGATCACTTGGGGATGTCACTCTCTTCTCACTCTCTTCCCTCTCATGAAAGTAGCTAGCTCTTCATCTCTGTTCTTCATCTCTCTGGTTCGAAAAAAACCAAGCTGAAGAAGTTGGGGAATTTCAAGTGTGGGCAAGAAATTTGTACTATTTGTTGGTAGTTCTTGTTGATTTGAGCTTGAGGGAGGAAGTTACCCTTGATTTTGGGAGAATCGAACAAGTTGGAGTGAAATGAGTATGGAGTATACGATCGAACAAGTAAATGTTGCTATCTTTTGTTTGTTCTACTTTTTGAAGTTGGCATTGTTACTTTTTTGAGTTGACATTGTTATATAATTATGTATTTAGTGGAGAATGGGAGGAATTGTTGTGGTCATTTTGATATCATTTGAATTTTAGGGTTTAGTTGTCGAGAAAAAATCTAAAAATTTAATGGTTTGGGATGGCAAATGGGCTTAAAAAAGTGATGAACGGGTAGGGGAAAAATGTTGGTTGGGAATTTGGATAGTGTTCGTAGATGTAGATGAAGTGTGGGTTGGTTAGGTTGTAAGGATTTGTTGAAAACAAAGCAAAAGGGCATGTTCTTGGATGTTGTAATATTTTCTGTTCTTGCTTGTGAAACTGCGTGGTGTTAATGTGATGTTTAATCTTGATTGATTTGTAGATATGGAAGACACATATTATACTGTTGAGTTGAGATACAGGGGGTGATCTCATTTGAGAGGGACAAGGATAGGTATCAACTGATTTATTTGGTAAGAGATGCTAATAAGTTTCTAAGCCAGCCGCCTGTTGATACAAAGCTCAAGTTCTTTGGGTTATCATCGCACTCTCCATAAAAAGCTAGGCTAAAATGCCTTATTAATACTGATGATGACTTGTTGAAAGTATTTCACATGTGGAATGGTAGAAAGAGGACTGAGTTCACAATTCTGGAAAGAAAATCCCCCACTCTGATAGATAAGCTTGTTCTTCAACTGGATGGGCAAATGGGGCAAATGATTCAGGAAGGGGATACTGAGCATATATCAAGTGGACAAGAGGAACAGTTTGGGGGAGGTGGTTTGGGTGCAAATACTGATATAATGCATGAAGCTAGTGATGATTTTTTGGATTACATGGTAGGGTCAACATAGTAGAGCTTGTTCATAGCAAGTGGAAACCAAGTGAAACAACCATCACCCTCATAGCCTAGGGAGCCTATACTATCAGTTATTCTTGACATTCTTGTATGTACTAAACCAATTAGGAGCAGTGAATTGACTCCTCCCCAACCCCAAGATGACGGGATTGTGATGAGGGGAACTGTGATGAGGGAAATTGTGACGAGGATGATGAGGATGAGTTTAAGATGGAGGATGAAGAATAGTCAAAATCAAAGAGCAGTGATTTAGCTTCTGTTGTGGATGAGGATGAAATATTGGACTCAGATTTAGGTGATAAACATTGTCTGTTTGACAAATTATATGATGGTAGGTTTTGGGAACCAGAACCTGATGGGATAATTAAGATCTTGTAATGGGATATGTTCATAGATAAGTCATCTTTCTTAGATGTGATTAGGGATTATATGGTGCAAGAGGGCATCCATTTCAAGATAATAAAGAATGAGCCCTGTAGATATACTACAAAATGTGAAGGTAAAAACTGTAGTTGGAGGATACATGCATCTATTCTTCGTGATGGTTCAACACACCAAGTAAAGACTATTAAAGGTAGCCACAGTTGCAAGAGACTTCTTAATAATCCAGCTACAAGCTATAGATGGATAGCTAGGAAGTTATTTGAGAATGTTAGAACAGATCCTAATATGAGTGCCAATAGGGTTATTTTGGATGAAATAATGGGGAAACATGAAGAGGGGTTCCCTTTGCTGGCAAGGTACACAGAAATGATTAAAGTTGTAAATCCTGGAAGCATTTGTTACATAAAATGGAAAGATGCAGAAAATAAGGGGTCCAAGACTATTTTTCAGAGAATGATTGTTTGCTTGAAGGCCTGCAACGTGGGATTCTTGGCTGGATGTAGAAAGTTCATTGGGGTTGATGGTATACATCTCAAGGGTGTTTACAAAGGAGTGTTGCTAACTGCTATGGGCATTGATGCTCAGAACCACTCTGTACCACTAGCATATGCTATTGTTGTTGTAGAAAATAAGGACAACTGGTCATATTTTTTCAACTGCTTAAGAGGCATAATTGGGGATGGATCAGGAAGTAAGTACACCTTCATAGCTGACAGATGCAAGGTAATTTCTTTATTATATTTTTCCCTTGTTAAATAAGTGAATTGTATGTTACTTAAACTCATTATGTTTTCCTAACAACAGGGAGTAATAGTAGCATTGAGGGATGTTTTTCCTACAGCAACAAGAAGAATTTGCATGGTTCATTATAAGAGGAACTACAAGAAGCTGGACACAAGTCCCAAACTGAACATGCTACTGACAAGGGCTGCCAATGCATATTGTGAGGTGAACTTCCACAAATTTATGGAATCATTGAAGAAAGAATCCCCAGCAGCATATGCATGGATTCCGGATGAGCCTACTGAGCATTGGTGAAAACATAAATTTGACCCAACTACCAAGGTACCTCTCAACTCTACCAATGTTGTAGAGTCTTTCAACAGTATCATCGATGCACGTAGAGATAAGCCCATATTCTCAGTCTGTGAAGAGCTTAGGGAGAAGTTTACTAAAAGGATTGTTCAAAGGCATGATGAGCCTAGTAAATGGACAGGCAGGATTGTTCCTACTATTAAGAATAAATTAGCTAAATTTGAGAGTGAGGCATGGAGTTTAATGTTGAGATGTTATGGATAGAATTTGTGGGAGGTCCATGATGGGTGAACTAGATTTATTGTTGACTTACATGCTAAGTCTTGTGACTCTAACTACTGGCAAATTTCTAGAATCACTTGTAAGCATACAGTTAAGTGTCTTGTATATATGAAGGCTGACCCGGAAGAATAGGTGGATGAGTGGTACTCCATTGAGAAATACAAGGCAATATATAGTCATGCAATTTATCCAATTAGAGACACCAAATTATGGTATAAAATGGATAATATTCCATTGTCGCCCCCACCCCAAATAAAAAAGAAAAGGGGCCCAACTAAGCAAGGTAGGAGAAGAGACATTGATGAAGGCAGAAAGAAGAGGGTCAGAGGAAGAAATACCACAGTGAGCTATTCACATTGGAAGGGAATTGAACACAATATAAGTGGTTGTCCTCAACTTGGGAAGCAACCATATCAGAAGAAAAGGAAGCCACCAACAGGAAATCCAGTAGGAAGGCCCAAAAGAATTGTGGACCACAATTCAACTACTGTAAGCAATGAACCCCTTTTTTCCTTCAAAGAAGTATATTTAATACTTATGTATTGAAGCTAACATTATGCCTTGTAGGATGTTCCAAGTCAGCCTACATCCTCTACTACCAACCTACACATTGTCAGCACTTCAAATGAGGTACATATGAACATTTCATTAACTGCACTTCCAGCTTCCTCCTCTGCCTGCTAACTTATTTCTCTTCATACTATCATCGAGGTTCCTCTAAGTCAGCCACTTCTGCAAGCAACCCTATCCCCAACTGTAATGCCCCGTAGAAGCCCAAGGAGTAAAGTAAGAAATCCCACCTATTCAAGTCAGCTAGTTCTAAGATCAACCATAAGCAAGGAGAAATCACTAAAGCAACCTAGTTCTAGTCAACCTATTTTGAGGCCAGCAGCAGGCAAGCAGAAGAAGTCAGTCAACCCTCATAGCAAGAACAAAAGGAAGGAAAAAGAGGTGTCAATCATGACCCTTGATGAGCTCAAGGTTGTCATTGGTGAAGTTAAAAAGAGGATGAAGAAGATGAGGGCCTAATACTTTGCCCCTGCCCTAGTTTGTTTGTTTGTTTTTTTTTTGGGACAGCTTGGATGTATATGACTATGCACTTCATCTGACTGCAGGTGACAGTGATTTTTGGCACAACATGTGAATCTTGTTTATATCCACTTTTTGCACAATTAAAGGATGTAGTCCAAAGTCAGTTTTTGCACAGCTTGTACCTTTGGCTTTGAACACTGCCAACATTGTTTTGGCCTTTGTATATGACTATGCAAAGGGAACTGTTGCAATGAAGCACTCTCATTTTCCAGAAGCACTCTCATTTTTGTAAACATAATTCAAGCAACATTGTCATTATGCTAACTTGGCTTCATTCCATAGCATTGATTCAATAAAATTACAACATAGTTCAGCAAAACACAAGTACAAGCCAACGAATACTACTTCATCTCAAAACGTCTAACATTACAGCACATATAACGAAAATTACAACACACAATAAAGCCAACATCTTAATTGTCTCATATATCTTGCCCAAAAAACATCTTATTTCACTTCTTATTTCAACTACTTCCCCCTTTACACATGAAACTTCTTCCATCAACTGAATTATATCATTTAAATCAATGGTAACTGAGCCTTGGGGTCCTCTCACTACCCTTTGCCTTCGTCTATTTATGCTTCCACACATTCATGGCTTCCCATGCTATATCCTCTGCCTTCTTGCTCTACCCAACAAATACATTTCAAACATGCATAGTAAGGCCTCAAGAAATTCTTCTCCGATCTAGAGATACTATACTCCAACTCAGTTACAATTTTGCATTTTGGACAACAAATTCTTGAATTTGATGCTAGGGAACCAAAGCTTCGGCTTAGACCTTCCATGGCTACCTTCAACCAAAAAAAAAATAAAAATTAAACTTGCACACTTAAGGTTGAAGAACAATCACTATCAAAGAGAACTGACTTAGCTTCCATGACCTTCCATGGTTGCCTTCCTAAAATCGAAAACAAAAAATAAATTAAAGCATACCTTAACTAGCTAATTTCATATGCAAATCACGGTGAAAAAACAAAGGAGAACACCAACCCTTACTCTCTCTCTCTCTTCTGCTGCAACTTCCTCTAAGTTTCCATTTCACAAAATAACCCTTTTTAACCTCAAAAGAAGGGGTAATTTCGGTAATCCATGTCCCTTTTGACTGATTTACCTTCACTTCAACGGATTAGGACCAATTACAAATTTGTCAGCAAAGTTTAGGGTTGTCATAATTAAACTTCAACTCCGAGAGGGCAACTAAATTAACTGCCAAAACCTTAGGGGACCTCTGTGCAAAAAATCCTTTTCATTCTACTATATGTGGCCATCCTATGAATAGTGAAGACTCATATCACCCTAAAGGGGGTGAATAGGGTGATTACAAAAACTTAAATTTAAGAATCGAAAACAAATACAAAAATTAAATGGAGACAATGCACAATGATATTTTAATGATGTTGGGCCTCAATCATGCTTAGGTCCCCGCCTAGAGTTATCCAACTCTAGGATTCAACACTCTACTTCTCTTATTAAGATGAACTCTCACAATCTCTCATATCTACCTCACTTTAGAGATCCCAAGTACTTAAATCAACCTCTTGATTTAAGTATGGGAGAGTTGTAACCTCACACCAACTCTTAAGTCTACTCCTTAATAAAGAACTCCTCAATACACTCACAACTTTTGATCACAATGTAATGCTCAGAGTAAATTCACAAATGTATAGCTCAATGTTCTTGCAACTTGCTTGGATCTTGCTCTTCCTCATTTGGCCTCTATTTATAGGCTTTAGTATTCGTGCACCAATTCTACCAAGAAAGAAAATTATGCCCAGAATATCTTGAAATTGCATTTCAGACCCTTAAAATCTGGTCAGCAGATTCTAATTTGATTTTCTTGTAATTTTTGTCACAATTTGTGTTGAAATGAAACTGCATAATATCTTTTCCTTACTCTTGAAAATATTCCTGACATTATTCTTAGAATCCAATATTTTGATCCCTGATAAAAATGTTATTATTCTTTCAATCACGATATTTCTTTGCAAATCAGTAAAGTGATAATATTGTCAACAAAATATTTTAAATTTGCAAGATTAGATTATATGGAAAGTATAATGGATTAGAAGCATGCTTATTTTGTGAGATAAAATCAGAGCAAGATAATATCAAGAGATTTGATTCTTCAAAATTTAAAATTCAAATTTTGAATAAGCTAGATAATTTACTTGGTTAAGTCCCCAATTTATCAATCAAATAAAATCATTTTGATATTGTATGATGCCCACATATTTTCTCTATAATCATACACATGCTTCACTAATATAAAAGGGCTACTTCTTTCATGCTTATTTCGGATTTGTCAACCATTTAAACACCATTACTTGGATTCATTTGGTTCATAATTAATTCAACCCTTTTTGTTTTTCATCAAAATATCATCCAACTTATTCTAAGTTTAGGAATAACTCAACAAATAGTTTAGAAGATTCTTTTGTGATTCCGAGTGAGAGAGCTATTAATTGCATTATATATGTAAAATTGATCTACACAAGTTTTAGTCACTCTTTAGCTTCCGTTTGGTCCTTTAGAAATTTGGTGGAAAGAAAAGTTGAAGGAAAAAAAATGTAGAGAAAAAAAAGAAGGGAGAAAATAAGTTTTTTTTTTCTTGTTTGGATTCAGAAAAAATATATAAGAATTTGGATGAAAAATTCAAATGTTGATGAACTACTTTAATCATGTTGATGTCCTCTAAGCAATGTGAGGTTGGAGGAGGTTGAAAATTTTTCTCAAACTTTCCTTACAATTTTATGAAGAAAATTTTATCACTTGTTTCTAATAATTTTTTCACCTAACTTTTCTCCATATTTTTTTTTATTTGTGATTTTGTCTAATCCAAATACAAGAAAAAAAGTAACTTTTTCAAAAAAAATTCTTTCCATTAAAATTTTCAAGGTCCAAACAGAGTCTTAACATTTTGATTTCAAATCCAATACCCTTGTTCAATTGGTGTATATTCATTGATGGTAATGCTACCTCTTGAAAATTGATTTTCTTTTTTTTTCCGGCCCATATCTGATCGAGAACGTACGTGACAATGGTATTGGCATCCTTTTTATTTATCAATACTACTTAATACCTGGTTTGAATCACCAATAGCATGTTACTACATGATTATTCAAACAAGAGGAAAAAAAATTCAATAGATCTTTTATCCCTTTTCTGAACTGACTAGTAACCTTAATGATCACAAAATACGTTGTCGCATTACAGATTTCCCCCCTAGTTAATTGTTAGACGAACACAACGTATAGAAAAAAAATAATATCCTTAATTATTCCTACAACTAGAAATGCGATACTCTCAATTATAGGAACATTAATCTCTTGATTGGGAATTTCTGATTTATTTACTATAGAATTTATATATTCTCTTTTAATTTATATTTTATGTAGTGTATGGGAAGCACATCATGATATATATTTTATAATTGTGCAAAATGTGGGCCAAATGACATCGACACAGATTGGTGCAGCAAACGAGAAAAAATGTGATGGATAAGCTATAAAACCAAACTAAGTCGATGGATGAGCCACCAACCTCGCCAAGAAAACAAAAGGAAACTATATATATAAGACAATGTTTATCATTAAACCGCATCAAATTACCCTGCAATTATGTTGAAATTTATATATATCTGTCATGATCCGTACATATAATACAATCCTTATTTCACAATTACATCACAAAAAAAGGGCAAAAGTACAAAAAGATAAAAGGGTAAAGAATTACGTGCCCCACTTCAATACAAAACTAATCAATGGAAAATATTTTTTTTGGTCAATTTTTCTTCTTTTTTTTCAGTTTTTTAAAATAGTGTTCTGAAAGTTCTAGTGAATGAAGGGCTTGAAAGTTTTTACAACTTTTTTGGCACAATCAACCAAAGTATTATTACTCTTAGACGACACCGTTCCGTCATTGCCAGCCAACAACCTATACTTATCCTTCCTAGTGAAGTTTGTACATTCGAATCCTAACGTGGCGGCCAGTAACCGTTGAACGTAGTTTGCCACGTCATGTGGGCTTTTACCGGCCGAACAGGTTGCCTCGGCCGGGAGCTGGTTCAAGAACGTGACTTCGTAGACCGGCCGTGGGTTCATGAAGAAGAACAACGGGTCCAAGGCCTTCCACCCTCCTGCTGTGGTTGCATGGAAGAACCCTACTCGATAATTCATGGCAACAGGCACAATACGATCAGTTAGCTCAGCAAATAAAGCACTGAATCTTAATAAGAATGGCTCCCTACATGTGGTACCCTCGGGGCATACCACTAGGTCGCCTTTTTCTAATTCCTTTTTTATCTTCTCAGCATCAACGTTACGAATCCTGGTGAGACGGACAGTTGGTATTGGAGACAAGATCTCTGAGATCCGTGAGATCGAGTAAGTGACTGCTGGGATCTTCCGGCCTAACACGTACGACAGGATGACCGGGTCCATGAGGGTTCGATGGGTACAGACAAAGAGGACACCGCCCGAGGAGGAGTTGGAGGGCGGGGATGGGGGCTTGCCTCTTACTATGACGCCACCACCAAATAAAGGTGTCACGTAAGGAACCACCCAAATTGGAAGGATTAGACCCACCAGCATGCGGAAGATTGCTAAGGCGAACCCAATTGGAGTCCATAGGAAGATGAGAAGACCTGTGCCCGGGGTTGGGCGCTTGACCAGGCGGCCGTCATGGAAGATCACCGGGACCGGCCGTAGGTCGTGGTGGGTATCGAGAAGCTTCCTAGTATTCGTGAATGGTGGGTGGCATCGTTCCTGCGAGAAGGATATATGCATGTAATGCTTGATTTTAGTACGTAGGATATTAACTAATATAATTTTTCTTGTATGCGAAGCCATATATTTTTATACATACATTTTCCTGTTATGGAAAAGCATTTCTCCTTCCATGCACATAATAATAACCATTCTCCTTTCTATTTTAGTTTTGTCTGAATTTAATAATTATTCTTTTTAGTATTTTCAAATTTTTGACCTCAGCTACCTAAAACTAAAAAATACATAATTATATTTAAATATGAAAGGCAAATTCCAAGCATGCACAAAACAATTTTTAAATTCACTATGGGTAAATTTTTGAAAGATTAACAAATATTATCATAGTATTTTTAGATTTCTTTATTTTTGTCAATTTTTTTTAAAAAAAACGTCATTTTGAGATGAAAAAAATATAATTGATCGATAGACTTTTTAAATATAAATTATTAAACATTTGAATTCAAATTCCATTCTTAATTATGTACAGAATATTCTTGTACTCTTTTTACCTGAGTTCTCTTCCACGTCCTCTTCCCAGAAGAACTAAGACTACAACTTTCAATAAAAAGGATTGCTTACCTTGCATACTGACATGAATGAATTAGAACTAGAACCCCTGGGCTTCCCCAATCCCAGAGAAGGCTTTTCATCACCAAATAACTTAGCTACCCGCCCCGAAATGGTCCCAACATCCCTAACCAAACCCGTGGCAAACCCGAACCGATTCACGACTAGCTCGGACCCAATAACCTCATCAGCTCTCAAATGCTCCTTGACAAACCTCTCAACCATAATCCTTGGTGTCTTAGTCACCACAACCCTCTTGTCAAACTGGCTAAACACCCTCCAAGCATCCATGTTGATATCATCCATATAGAACTTAGGCAACACGGCCCGGGCCACGGACTCGACCTCGGATATCCGGAGCCCCGCCACTGCTATGAATATGGTTAGATTCAACCCGGCATCTTCCGGACCCAAGAGCTCAAGCAAGTGGATCACCGGCCAGAACAAAAGAAGTAAGGCAAACCGGATCAAACCCGATGCCTCGAACGCTATTAACATGAAGTAGGAAAATGGGTCCGGATCCTTCACTAGGGTTCCTTCTAACTCTGCCACCACTGACTCCATTGGTGGTGTCTTCATACTACTCT